>JAOVYX010004681.1:0-37921 GCA_035668315.1 Drosera spatulata
CTCGTTCATCTTTTCCGATGTTTTTATGCTGTGAAATATTTCATGTTATTATGTTGTTTACTTGCTTAAGAATATGTCACTTGAAGAAGCTCAATTTCCATTGATTTGTATTTCAATAGTTTTGGTGCATTTATATTTTACTCCATGTTGGTGCTTGTTAAGGCATGAAGATTTTTTTGTGTGAAGTTGGATCTACAAGTACATGTATCCATATGTAAGTCAGTACTCGTCTCTTGTGTCTGCGTCGAAAACTACTACTTAACCGCATTTTTTTGGTTGGATTATATGGTGCTGCATCTAGATCAGTAGATGTTTATATTTGTCTAGTTCACCATGGACTGATGGACATGCAAGATTCATGAAATTCATCTTAGCTTGAACTTTTCAAATTATACTCCTAATACTTAAAGAAAGAAGCTTGATTCAATTCAAAATTAGCTACCATGCGAGGGAACTAGATATATAGCATACCTAGGATCGTAGTTTAAATCTTACACGCCAAGTCAAGGGTTATTAGGCATATCATAATTATATCCTCAAAGTACCCAAAAGGGCCGGATGTATGTGTCTTTCTAGTTTTCGATTATCGTCCATGCTTCTTGGTTTATTTACTAGGTCATGCACTGCCTAGCTAAAAGGTCAATCTACCTAATGCTCACAAGGTTTCCCTATCTTTACGAGCATCTCATATTCTTAGTCAAGATAGGGACATGAATGGAACTATTGACTGTAGGAGAGACCAGCTTTTGTTTCTCGTTGACGGTTTAGAATAACCGTTCATGGTTTACATCTTCCGTGTGTCCGGAAGTGTGATGAAGAACGAAGAAGTCGAAATACACTATGGTTGATCGCGATAGGACTATTAAGAGGCCAATATTGGTTTGGCATTGGAGAGGACTAGGCAATACTTGGGAATAACTCTATGATGATGATATATGCATCTCCATGTATGAGGGGAAAAGCACAACGGGGCACAAGGACAAACGATACCAGCTAGCTTTGCTTGGCACTTAAAGACTCTTTGCATTGTGAAAAATGAAAAAGAAAGGTGTGGTTTTCTTTTCTCAATGGTATGCTCCACAACACAAGGGTTTGATAAGAAGAGGATATGTGAAAGGGGTTTGCTTTTGGTTGTTGTTGCTGCTTAGTTGCACGATGCTTGTTTGTGTGTTAGGTGGCATGCCCTGCCCCATCTTCAAGACCCTCCCCTTGAAAGATTCCTGCCTCCATTCTTTCCTTTTTTTCCTCTCTTTTGGCTCACATCCTCCCTGTCTATGGTTACTGTACCCTCTTGGTTTTTGTCGTCGCTTCCGTCTTCTTTGTGAAGCAACGACACAAACCAATAGATAAGTCACTCTTTCTTCTCCTACTCATATAGTCAAAGATTTGATATCTTTTGATAACATAAGAAAACAACCTTTTTATTATGAATATAATGAAGAAAAGATTATATAAATCTCGTCCTCTTCACACTCCCAATTGATGAAATCATATGGATTTGTTGCTTTGCTGTGGTCTTCGTCGTGGAGGTATCAACTGTAGGTAAACTTCAAACCATTAAAAGAAATCCCGTTATGTATCTTAATTTTCTCCTAACGAGAATGCCCATAGTGGGTGTGAAACATGGATAACACAACATTGGCCCTCTCACAAAGTGCTTAATAAACACGGAATATCTATTGATTAACAAATGAGGAGTCGAAATTCGAATCAGGTGGTTTCAATGGCACACTTATTCCTATATCATGCTAAATAACTAATTTTATCTTAAGTTCGAACCGATGTTAAAAGCGCAATAATGAATCTTCACACATCTCCTTAGTCCTCAGTCTTGAGTAGAGGTTAGGTTGCAGACCGATTACATTTAACTGATTGTTTAGACGGTGTCTTAACCTTTAACATGACATTTTCTGGAGCTAACATATGCACATATTGGCAAAAGATCTTTTTCCATTTCCCCCTTCGACAACTAATATATCTTTCTATATTTATGGAAGTGATCACTCCTCTTCTTTTGGCATTTGATTATGCATTGGTGAAACATATACAATGTGCATGACCCATACAAATTAATTGTTTCTGTTGTTTAGCAAGGAATCCTCTTCTCCAAATAAAGAAATTGAACCCACATCTATCTTGGCTATATTTATAGAGTTTAATATGTAAGTTAGAAGACTTTGCAATGTGATTCATGGTTGTTGAATCAATCCACTTCTCAATTTGAATATAGTGAAAAACAGGAAAGCTTGGCCCCATTGTTTTTCTCCTCTTTCACATATAAATTCATTCATCTCTTGCACAATGTGTTTTTAAATTGAAAGACAACTGTCCTTGTAACAAGCTACTTGAAAGCTTCTACATCGACTCACAAGTCACAAGGTGAGTGCACCAAATATTGCCAACATGCATATCCTAAGCTCAAACTTTCATAGCTTAATATCAATGTATAAATGATACTCCCTACAAACAAACTCACTTGAACTCCTTGGGCTCATATATGATGCAGAACATGATCTGTTTAATGAGGCCAATAACAATTCAACATAAGTAACATTATCACCTTAAAAGGTTGCCAATCTCTTTTCATCTCCTGTAACACGAATTAAGCTTAACTTCTAAGCAGATTGAATATGAGAAGACGTATGAAAATTTTCGGAAGTCCGTCTTTTGACATGATTAAAGCAAAAGCTAATGAAGCAGGATGAAAAACCCTCAACCTAAGTACTCTTTTGTTGCCGGCTTACTTCATTTGATATATATATGTTCTATTCTTTTTATCTCTGCATACATACAACGTTCGAAGTTGTATATGCATACACTAAGTACTACATACGTACTTGGACCCTGCATAACGCGTAACCTTCCGAGCAACTGTCTAACTGTTTAAGCACTATATAATCTCCCTATAGGATAAACAATCTGTTTTAGAAACAGAGTCAAGCACATTTTCTGTACGCAAACTATATCAGTAACTCCATGTACTTCTTTCATCTCAGTTTACAAGCTGGTAAAGTATATAGACCAACTCTCCCGTCATATTACAAACATCAACTTAGTTTTTAATTTTTAGGGCCAAGAAAACAAAAACTTCCTGTCATATTATAACTCATCCCCATCCCCATCCCCATCCCACTTTCCTTCTTTGATACTACTATACTCAGAACCTGACCACTCTTCAGCACTCAACCCATCTCTTCTCTTCTCATCTCATCTCAAGCAACACAAGGGTAGTACTCTCTCTTGATGGAGTTGAGCCCAGATTTGAGCAAAGCCATCAATGGCTGTGCAAATTGGGTGATTGATTAGCTAGCTGCATATATATCAGGTAGCTGATGACTACTGGTGCTGGGATTGAGATGTCATTCTTCCCTGCAAATTTCATGCTTCAATCTCCTCATGGGGAAAATGACCACCAACACCAACAGCATCAGCAGCATCATCAGCATCCTTCTTCTCTGTCCTCAATTCTCCCCACCTGCTCTCCTCATGACTTTCATGGTACTTTCTTGCACTTCTCTCTCTCATACATGAATTCAATGCACACCTTGATTCTTTGGTACTTGTTTCAAACAAAAAAAAGGAAGTAAATGAAAACAAAAGAGTATGCTGTGTTTTGACATAGTCCTGAGTTATTCTCTAGGCCATTGGTTCAATTCTTGATGAAAACTTTTTCTCGATTTCAAGGGTAAGACTATGTACATCCTCCTCTGTTAATCCTTGTTGTAGATGGGAGTCTTTGTCATTGGGTTTGTGAGTTGAGTCAAGTTGTTAGCGGTTTCTAGTTAAACTTGATAGATAATCTCTCGTGGATTCGAGGTTTTATCATTCCGACTTCTAGAATGCTATTTAGTTCTGTTGTGCTTTCGTCTTGTGTTTGGTTTAGTTAATCATTGCTTGTTATATGTGGTTGGGATCAGGGGTGGCACCAATGCTGGGGAAGAGATCAATGTCATTCGCAGCAATCGACATGTGCGAAGAGAGCAACAACAACTGTTGCGGTGGCGGAGAGGAGGATCTATCCGATGACGGATCATTAGCAGGGGAGAAGAAGAGGAGACTCAACATGGAGCAAGTGAAGACACTCGAGAAGAACTTTGAGCTGGGAAACAAGCTTGAGCCAGAGCGGAAAATGCAGCTCGCTAAGGCTCTTGGGTTGCAACCTAGGCAGATTGCTATTTGGTTTCAGAACAGAAGGGCTAGGTGGAAGACTAAGCAGCTTGAGAAGGATTATGAGGTGCTTAAGAGAGAGTTTGATTCACTTAAGGCTGATAATGAAGCACTTCAATCTCATAATCATAAACTTCAAGCAGAGGTATCAATTTCAGAACTTCAGCCTTCATATTCACATTTTCTTGTGAAAATCTCCATGTAAATCAATTTCTTTTGATGATTTATGTGTTGCCCGCCACTCGAAATCGACCATTTGACAATGGGTTTTAATTGGAATCTCTTCTTTTTTAAAATCATATTAGGCTCACCTTGGTGATTCATACTTGTTGCTTCACTTGTTTTCAGCTATCTGATTTTGCTAGCAAGCAATGAACTTTGGATTGATTATAGGCAAATATGTCACTCTTGTTCATGATTTTGCGCTCATTTTCTTGTGTACAAGGTGTCCACCATGATTCAGTTACAGAATTTGTGTCATCTGACTGATCCATGATATCCAAACTTTCTTGAAGAATCATGTCCACTTTCTTGATTCTTTGTGGGGGCAAAAAACAAAAGAGAACCCTTTTTCAAGGACTATGGGTGGTTAAAGGGTACAAATCAAAATGCTCTTTTGATCAGAATGCTTTTTTGTGCTTTCAATTGTTTCCACTGGCAAAACCCAGTTGCTTTTCAGTCCCATGATTGGTAAATTTTGAAGTGAGTTGTTTTCCTTTTTTTGATTTTGTAGATTCTAGCATTGAGAAACAGAGAACCAACAGAATCAATCAACCTCAACAAAGAAACTGATCAAGGATCTTGCAGCAATAGAAGTGAGAACAGCTCCGAAATCAAGCTAGATATCTCGACGACACAGCAGCCGACGCCACCAGCGCCAGCTGCCCTCGATAGCCAGCCAACAAGCATACCTCTTTTCCCGTCATCGTCGTCTTCATCCCTTAAACAAAGTTCTCATATTGTTCCTCCTCCGCTCGGCCATCATCAACCTCACGTTGTGGTCGCGCAACTCTTTCCAAAACCTGATATCCAATGCCAGAAATATGATCATCCTGTCAAAGAAGAGGGTTTCTCGAACATGTTCGTTGGGATTGATGATCAAACCGGGTTCTGGCCGTGGCTTGAGCAGCACCATTTCAATTGAAGATGAATCAACACAAGTTTACACCTTTATTAATTCGTCATATTTTATTATAGTTTCTCTATATATGCAAGTCTCTTCCCTACTTTCAGTTTCCACATTTTCCTGCTCTTGCCCTTTGTTCATTTTGGTGTATAAAGTTGAATATTTCCAACTTGAATTAAAGTGGATTTTGGAATTCTTGTAGGCTTGTAGCTCAAGGTCTATGGAACCAATAAAAGGATCATCATGTCATTGAATTTGAATCATATACTCGCTCCGTATAAGATATTATAATATATTGATTTATCATGATTATTAATAAATATATTAATTTTGAGATCTTTTATAATTTTATCGAGAAAAAAATAATGATGAAAAACTTGATTTGATATAAAGTAATGATAATTTAGATATTTGATCCCTAAAAATTTATTAATTTAGAAAACGTCGGAATTTATATAGGATAAAATAAGTACTACGTTGGAAGATTCAAAAGAGGTCCTTTGCCTCTTTTCTTTTCCTTGGTGGATCCTATCCCCAAAAAAACCCATAATCAAATAGAATTTTTTTTTGATATGTTTCTTTTCAGATTTTTTTTTGAAGATTCAAGAAAATTACTTTTTTTTTCACATATTTTGTAACATTATTTTGAGGATACAAATTTAGATTTATTGTTTTCCTCTCTCAACTTCAATTCTCAATCATATAAAATTTTTCTTTTCATCTTTTTGAATTTATAACCATACAAAACTTTTCAAATAAGAAAATGATGTAAATATTTTGATACATTTCGAAATGACAAAACGGTATAAAATATATGCGATGATGGGAGTATCATGTAAGATCTATAATTGATTAACCTAAGGGAATGACTAAATTTACATAAAAAAGATTAATTTCAAAATATCCATAGTTTAAAATGATAAACTTATCAAAAAACAAAATTGCTCTAAAATTAGTGATTTTTGTTCTAGATTTAATCCTATCCTTAACCTAAAAGAAATTTAGATTGTGTCGTGATTAACACTCTGACAATCCCATCAAATTTAGCTTATAAAAGGACTAGCAGGGTCCGTGAAATAAAGTTGATCCTCTCCTCTAATATGGATGTGTACAACTAGTACTCTGTGTAGTGAGTGTGATCTAAAGCCTGCTATTTGTGTTTTATAATTTCGGGCCAAAACAATGCTTAAAATGTGAGATTTATCTTAATAAAAATTCTATATATTAATTGTTACTAAGTTAAATGAGCTAATTAGTTGATCTATCAATTGAGACATTTTTGTTTTTATTTTAATCTAATATGGAACTAGCTAGTGTGAATTGGATAGATATTTATTGACTTGTGATGAGTGCAACGGTATTTATTTTGCAACGGTACGCACCTCAAAGTGTTATTTAATACGATCAAATGTCATTTTCTATAAAATTATTGTGAGATACTAACAATAGATTAAGTTATGAACTTTAATCTTTATCTAATTTAAAATTTTTTTTGATATCGTTAAGAATAAAAATAGATCACTTCAAAAAGTGTGTCGTTATAAAAATTATGGGACGGAGGAAATAACATTATGCAATGACTTGTGATCATCGTATCAAGCACAGTCTTCTATGCCTAGTTTTGGTTACTCCATCATAACCTGAAATGTCATAGGTTACAATGATACATTTTTGTGCTAATTAATCACAGTATTGAAGACCGAGGACATCACACGAATTAGAACTTGGGGTAAATTTGTCTTTTGGACGCAATGGGATTTCAACTGTCCCCTGAACCCCTACACATTAAAAATAACAGGTCTTATGTCAGAGGGAGACGTGCATATATAGAATCTGACAAATCAAACTTCAATTTTAAACATTGGGATCATTTTTCAAATTCACGAAAGTACATAGCTAATCATACTCAATGACACATACAAGGTGACCCTATTATTCCCTTGGCAGTTGATTTCAATTTGTTTATGTCATAAGTTACCGGTAACCCCAAAAATTCTACAGTACTACAGTAGGCATGATCTCCTCCACACGAGATTTTAATCCGTGTCATATATTATATGAACTCGTTCTTACAAATCGAACGAGTGCCGTGTTGTTCCCTATTAGAGGGAGGTTAATTTGGATCAGGTCTCTGACATTATGCCCTTTGTATCTGTGATCGATTAACAAATATAAGCATACTCGAATAATAATTTGTAGAGTTGATGTCAACTGAGGGTTCATGGGCATATATGGGCATGCTCAACCGATAGCATCACATTATTGTCATCAGGAGTAGTAGTAATATATAGTTTGGTGGAATAAATGTGGCTGCCAGCAAAGAAACATTTGCTGTATGTTGGCGAACAATGTGGAGAAACGCATGTGAGCTCTAATCTAGCAAACCACATGGACATATCCGTTGCCTCCCTGAGTTTAACTTTGTCAACGGTTTAGTATCCATTTTAAAGGTAGATCGATCATGACAATATTCGATATAAGAACAAAACTTCTCAAAATATGGATTGAATAGTGACCGTTGTAACAAACGTCACGGGACCGAATAGATATCAAAATTTAATACTATAGAGCATGACAATTTTTTAATATAAGAACCAAACTCAACATATAGGTAGAGTACTGAGGAGCGACTACTGTAACAAACTCATATCCATTGCCTCCTCGTTCAAACCCATTTAACTTTCATGGGCTTCATCTTCAGAGCCCAAGACAGCCCATTGTTCCCTCGATCCAATCCCAGGCCCAAATTCTCACCCATTAGGCCCAACACAAACCACTGGCTCACAATCCGCCACGTCAGACCATCCAATCTCACATCAGCCCAATGGATGTTCCCTGCACACAACCTCATCCACTCACCAACCAACTCAACTAACCATGTCCGCCGCCACCACGCGCCACCACCCTCTCCTCCTCATCCCCTCACCCTTTCCCCTCACCGCCGGCGCGTGCACACTCCCCGCCACCCGTCCCACCAGACCCACCACCTCGCTCCGCGTTTCCTCCCCCACAAATAGGTCCCCCGCCGCCTCCACTTCCCCCGCCCCCGCCGGGGAGACCATATTCTTCGACGGCGGGGCCCACATTGGCGATCTAATCGCCAATCTGGTATTCGGGTTTACTCTACTATGGTTGCCTCTGACTATTGCCGCGGTCTCCAGGGCTTTCTTCCTGAGGTATAGGTTTACGGACCTTAGAGTTAGTGTGATCTCAGGATTGACGGGGAATGATAGGAGCGATTTCGGGTACGATGCGATCGAGGACGTTAAGGTTGTGCCGAGGTTGGTTGGGGAGTGGGGGGATATTGTGATTAGTTTGAAGGATGGGACTAAGGTTGATCTTAGGAGTGTTCCTAAGTTTAGGGAGATCGCGCAGTTTTGTATGAAGATGAAGGAGGAGAAGAGGGTGGAGCGCCAGGTTGTTAAGGCTAAGCGGCCGAGGGGGTTTTCGAGTTGATGATTGGCTTCTTGTTGTTGTTTTCTATGATGGAATGGAATCAGATCGAGTTGGATCTGGTTTTCGAGGTATGCGGGAGTTTTGGTTTCTGCTTCGGCTTCTGTTGGTTTGCTTGTACATTGTTGTGTAATTATTTACGGATGAACAACTGCAACCGAAAGGAATATAATGGCCATTCTGAATTCTGATTGTGTGCATTCTTCATGGTTTTTGTTGAACACATGATTCGATGGTTATAGACAGCAATTCTTGGTGGATCTATCAGTATACGAGGGATGGATGAAATGCAGACATGAGACATGTAGTTAAGATCATGGGTGTCAACCATTCTGAATTATCTAAACACCCAGTGTCGAGGGTTTTCTAATTTTTATCTTAATGAGTGAGACAATGCTTGATAACTAAACAAGAGAGATGGTGTTACAACCTAACATGCTACTATATTTGCTTAAAATCGGGAAAAAAAAAAAACAAAAACCAAAACCAAAACTGTGTTATCCTGCATGAAAGCTACAAAACTACTCCTGGACTGTCCAACCTGATAAGTGCCGTGTAACTGTTGGCGCATAATTTTGTAAAATGATGGGCTTTAATCTGAAATGTGTCCTGATTTATAAGTAGACGCACAAGAAATTATTCTTTGTTGGAATTGCCAGTGAGGAAGTTGATCCCATAAGGACAGGAGGCAACTTATGATCTTTGGTGCTGCTGACGCCTAATTGGAAAAAGAAAGAGAACCTCTTAGATGGTACTATATTGTTGAAATGTATGACTGAACATCTGTACTCGAGATAGACGACTAGAGGGATCAAGATTTTTTCACCTTTTTGGTATTGCGAGGAGAGCAGAATTAGATGCATGCAATATCTGGTTAATACTGGGTCACCTGTTCTGACATTAAGGTAGTTACTTCATCAGAACAGGCTTTAGCCTTAATGCATGTGGAAAGGGAATGGTTCATGTTTGTTCCTACAAGCTCTGCTAACAGATTAGCTACAATCCTCACCTTGGAGCTGAATTGTTCTGAAACTCAGCAAGCTGTTGATGTTTTGTCTCTCATTTTCTTAAGCGATTGAAATCAGGAATCGGGATGCAGTTCTCAACCCTGTGTCCAGTGTCCAAGAAGAATGTTATGGACCTATGATATTACTATGCCCCATAGCTGGAACTCAAAATGTCACAAGAGAAAAATTAAAAGGCTAAAAAGAAATGCATACTGATGTAAGTCCTAATCTTCGTAAGGGAATAACTGAATAAGCCGTCCTTGGAGAATAATCCTCTACTAGATACTGCACAGTGAGTACCAGTCATGACTTCTAGAAGTTATCCTGGTGAATCATTAAGCCCTGCTGCTCGCAGTTCGCGCATTTCATGTGCCACTAACTAGGTAGAAATGCAGAATCCTGCAACTTTTCTTTCCTAGTAGAATGATATCGTAAGCTTCAATGCCTTAGTGGGGTTAGCCATTGGAGCTCACTGCTGTCCACGTACAAAGCTGCAAGGGATTCCATAATTTTGAGCTTCTCCCGGGAGACTTTAGACCATGCTCTATCATTCTTGCTCTTCTTTTCTGCTACTTCTGATAATAGTTCTGCAATTCCCTTCATTTCGACGACCGAAAGCGTCACCGAGTCAGGTGTTGAGGACCCTTAGCACAGAGATGATGGATTCCAGCCAATCCCAGTGGGTTTATGGCCAGCATGCCATAGCCAACTTGTTCTCTTTTATTGAAAGATGGTAAAGAGAAAGAGAATGAGGCTGCTTTGGGGTCTCATGGCAATTGGCATGCTGTTTTCGTCCCTGCCATCATCCATTTGAAGAATTTGTCATAGTATAGATTAGAATGGACTACTGATTATTTTTCCCGCCATTATTGTGCCTCGGGACTTGGTTTATGATGTTTGCCTTGATGATGCCTTTTTTAGAGATCAACAAGGGGCATAAGCCGAGTGATAATCTACTCTGGGTTCATAGGATTGGGATGTAAAACTATCTATATCTTCCTCCCTTGTGTTGCTCTAAGCGAAAGTCTTTGGTACTGAATAAATTCAGTTTATAAGTTATCTCATGATTATGAGCGATTTGATGCTTTTTAGATTGATTCAAAGCATGAGGTTATGCTAAGTATATTTCTTAAATTTGTAAATTAGCTGAGCGCGATGATTCGAGCATTCGATGAATAAGAACTGTGGATACCTACTCTTCTGCATAAGGGACTGAAACCAAAGCTCAAAAAGAAAAAGGCCAATTGAGTACAGTAATCACAGCTCTTTGAGATGGCCAATGTATTCCAAGTACAATGTAAACTTTTGCAGGCATTGGATTCCTTTGATCCAGGAAAAAATAACATAGAAACTTAGAAATTCTCCTCCCCTTTTATACTGTTTGGGAAGGGGAGCGTCCTTTCCTGCAAAAGATGAATTGGTCCTGTTAAAAGAGGCCCATAATAATGCAAAGCTCTTTCTTTATCTGAAAAAGCTTGAGCTTTGTACAATATGTACTTAGAAATTCAAAGGTTGTCTCCTGTGCATTTTATAACGTGAGAGTATAATATTACTAGATTCAGAAAAGCTACGCTTTGGTTACTAGTACTTTATGGACAATATTCTTGAGATGAAGATTACAGTATCACATATGCAAGCTAATCTGGTTTGATTGTCTTATTGCTGTCTTGGGTTTCATGCTTCAGATCTTTATCAAATACTACCAATAACCATGTTCTGTATTGAACTGGATTTGTTTCCCGCTTAGTATGAGCTATACGCCATAGTATGTCGTGTACGAAGAAGATTATATTGTTGCGCGGGAATCAGATATGATCATCTGTACTAAGTTGTTGTGTTTAGTGTAGCTTTTCTTGTTCCACTTTTTATCCTGCAGACGTGGGCTTGAAGATCTGGAAAAGGGTTGTCTTCCACTTAGCAACATGATATTCACAAATGCTGATATTTGGTCTTGTCATTTCATGGGGACAGTTTGGTAAAGAGGAAGGGAAAAGGGTGAGGCAACTGAGATCAAGGGCTTGGTTCTTTGGCCCCTTTTTGCTGTAGTTGCTGATGTTTGGTCCATTTCTTCATCAATTTGTTGTTGGACTAGGAAAGAAAATGATTCATTTGAGGAATCAGTCTGTTAGACATGCGTTTGTTGCTACAGGATATGGATTTGAATTATGTAGGAGTGATTTCTGGGGAGTGCCCTGTATTCCAAATCGACCGCATGCTAAGGTTTAAGCTTATGGTATTAATCTGATGAGAAGTGTTCCGTTAGTTGCTTGGTTGAAGTTTAGTAAGGACTCCAAAAGTCGGACTTACTATGATCATAGAACCTCATTGTCTGGGTGATTTGCTGGTTTCATATGTTTTACAGGTGTTCTGATCTTTGCTGTATATTTGGTTGTTGTTTGTGGTGTTGCTGGTTTTGTAGTTTGTTGGCAATGAGGAAGTGTTTCTTGTGGCTCAACATGAACAATTGTACATGTTTATGCCTTCGATGGTGGGGCAAATTCCACCGAGTCCTTGGCTTCATCAATCCAGTTCATGATTTCTTACTTGCATATTAATAACAAAAATTCAAACCTCTGACAAAAGATCGACAAACTATTTTAGGTTTTAGGGATTAAGATACCTTGTTATGGGTTGTCTATTCGTAAACAGTCAGAGAATCCAATAATCCAAAATAGATAAAGATTTTAAAAAGTTTTCTTGTTATAATTTGATGGTGCAATTTGCACCTTTGGATCGATAGACAACAAGGTTGTTTTATGTAGTGGGTGATTTTTAGTCACTATTCCCAGAAGCAATTGTGCTAAATGCTTCATATAAGTAGTTAGAATGCGTCATTCTCTTGCTACTATGCAGTACTAGTATGTTCCTTAATTGCTAGAAACAAACATGTTTCGGAAAGGATTGTTAGGTTCGAGAAACTTGTGGAATGATAATCATAAGATATAATGTCTCATAAGGGAGCTTCAGTTTCAGAAATATTGTTTGATGTTCGATTGTTGGTATGCTTGTATTGTTTCCGTATCCTGTGTTTTGGCCAATCTTTATGTTTGGAATTAACAGCTCTAACTTCTTCTGTTTGTTCAGAGATGGTCCAATATCACACTCCAGATTGGTCTATCCGTCTAAAATTTTGATCATGAGGATGTGCAAAAACTACAAATGGATGATATCAGATTCTGATTTCAAGTATGTCTTTTGAATTTTCAACTGGCAATTCAATCACAAAATTTAAGGCCAAAACTATAGCATACTTAGTAGTAGTTTCGAAATTTGAAATGTGAGGCATGACATTAAAATTGGAGCACACAGGGTGGGCGCAAAGAGAATATTAAAATGAAGCACAGAGGGCGTGTGAATAGGCAGGTGAAGGGAGCCATGGGCGTGAAATCTGTATTGGTGGGGCATGAACATCGACTTCTATTTCACGAAATCGGGCACACCTTTGAAAAATTGGAGCATTGGGTAATGACATAAAAAATTGAGTAACATAGTACTTCTTCTATTTTATAATATATATAATATATTATATTTAAGATTTTTTTAAATAAAAAAATCAAAACAATCATTCATTACTTTTTTTATGATTGTTACAGTAAATCCCATTATCATAATATAATAAAATAAAATAAAATAAAATATTTTTTCTTCATCAAATTTGACACACATATAAATTCGTATACCGATCAAAACGTTATCTATATTTTAAAATAAGAAAATATTATTTTTTTTAATATTTTTAAGTGTAATAAATCTTAAGTCACTGAAATATACGATAAAGATCTATATTTAAAATAACAATGTATCATTGTACAAATATCTTGAATGATCGTTATAACAACTGGTTATTGTTGTCGTGGATAGATCACGACAAGAGCAAAACCAGGGGAAGAGTAGGTGCATCCTGCTTCTCTTCATGGGTTTCAGGACTTTAGATCAGTGGAGTATAATTCAAACTTTGCCCGCTCATTTCCCAAGGTATGCTGCTGTCTCTATAAAATTGTAGTCTTGTACACACACAAAAGAATCCAAAACACCACGCCGCCCGTTCCCCACCACACCACGTCCAAAAAAACAAAACAAAAAGGGTCCTCCATTTTATTTTTTTGGTCCTAAATTTCTACCCTCAGTGCAGTGTAGAAACAAGAGGAGGAGCAATAATCAAATTCCTATAGCTACAACTATTATTACTGGTACCAGGCACTGCTAGTACTTTCATTCTTTTCCTCACCCTACACCTTCATTGTACTATTGATTTCAAATCTCTGTTCAATATCAAACTCCCTCATTTCTTAAGTCTGCGGTTTCGGAGTATTCGTCATACTTAGCATAGGCGATTGATTCGATCGATACCCTTTGGAAGGAAAAGAATGATATGTTCGAGGATGTGTGAGTGCAAGTGATTTCTGTTGAATGTAATTTGATAGAGTGAAAGGAGGCGAGGGAGTTTGGACGCTTTGATGAATTGTCGAGATAGGCGAAGCGTCCACAATGCAGAAGGACGTCCATCAACAGCAGGTGTTGCCTGTTGACGTTCAATGTGATGCATCGGCCGCTCCGAAGCAGAAAGAGCGTCGCATTGTCACCTGGACTCAAGAGGTCGTCTCTCTGTGTGTGCGTGCGTGTTTTTTTTGGATTCAATTTGGTGGCTGATTTGAACTGATTGCAGGAGGACGACATCCTTCGACAACAAATAAGCGTACATGGCACAGAAAAGTATGATTTCGGAATCTCTCTTTCTTTGTGTTTAGTTTCTACGCTGGATTTCGGGAGATTCAATGACTAATCGGTGCTGTTTTGCACAGTTGGACTCTGATTGCGTCGAAGTTCGGTGACAAGACGACTAGGCAGTGTAGGAGAAGGTTAGTCATGTTAAGCTGATGATTTACTGTCTGTCTTTTCATTAGCGCGTCAAATTCGAATATTAGTAGGGTGGATAGTAAAACTGGTTGGTAATTTTCGAGTTTGGGGATTTGAGTTCGTTTGGTGAAGTTGCAGATGGTACACTTACCTGAACACCGACTTCAAGAAGGGTGGTTGGTCGCCGGAGGAGGACATGTTGTTATGCGAGGTAAGATTAGTATTCCAGTGATATTGTTTCAAATTGTTTCACATAGTAGCTCTTTGTAACATAATCCTCCTGTGGGCTCAATCATATAACCTATATCTGAAAATGCGCGGTTTACTTCATGGCCACAGGTTTTAGAGTTCGATGACATTCTTGTTTCCCTTCCCATTTGTTGATTATTGTGCTGTGCCGTGAGGTATTTGGTGCTGCAAAAATATTTAAGCATGAAGCACGGTTGGTTTTGCAGGCACAGAAGATTTTTGGTAACAGATGGACTGAAATAGCGAAGGTGGTCTCAGGCAGGTAGTTGGTGAAGTCCACCTTATTGGATCACAGCAGCTTGTATGTTTCTAGGCATGATTTTTGGTACTTCCTTCTTCTGATCGGTGTGCTTATGCAGAACTGATAATGCTGTGAAAAACCGGTTTTCCACATTGTGCAAGAAGAGAGCCAAACAGAACAGCTCGTTGCATATCAATTCGAACAACAAAAGGGTCCTTGCTGATGAGGATCCGCGTTCAGAGGGAACGTTGGATGTTCTTGCAGCACCTCTTAAGAAGATAAGGTGCTCTCTCATATCCAGAACTCTCAAATAATATGTTAGTAACTTGAGTTTTCCTTGACAAAGTTCAAAAGTTTCTGTGATTCAGGAGTCCTCACATATCTGATGCTATGAAAACGTGCGACGCAAAGCCGTTGGTCAAGGACTGTACAACAACGAGGTGTCACCCTCTACCCACATTAGCAATGTTGGCTCAAAAGTTTCAAGATGCTGATAACTCACTGCCTCCGCAGCAGTTCGGCAGTTCTAAGTTGCTTGTTGATGGTAATGACTATCGCAAACTACTTTCAGAATAGGATAGGCTCTTCTAGAAATGAGAATCTGAAGCTTTTAGACATTGCTGATGCAGGAGAGGAAAAGATTGAAGGTGCATTCCTGAAAAAGGATGATCCCAAGATTGCTATTTTGATTCAACAAGCTGAGTTGCTCAGCTCTCTCGCGCTGAAAGTGAATGCAGAGAACACAGAACAAAGTCTAGAAAGTGCTTGGAAGGTTAGTAATCAACCTAGGTGAACGCAGCGAAAGTCTACACTCAAAATTATGAAGTTCGTGATCTAAGATTTTTGATATCTGTAGGTTCTCCAAGATTTTCTCCATAGAACCAAGGAAAGCGAGATTCAAAGCTGCGATATATTGGGGATGGACTTGCAAGCCGATCACGTAAAAGACTTGATGGAGGATTTAAAATGTGACACACTAAATGATATAAAGGATTTGGTAATGAACTTCCAGATAAGCGATGAAGTTTCTCAGCCATCTCAAAGGTAATAAAATAAGCCAATGCGGGCTTTGATCTTCATATTTAAACTATTTTAATAAGACAGAGTGATGTACAATGTTTATTATCAGGAATCTTGATTGGTATGAGTCTCCAAGCGGCTCTGAGTATAGCACAGGATCTACTATGCCATTTGCTGCACCAGATGAGCCAATGGAGCAAAACGAATCCATGACATACACGCAACTGGGTGATACTTGGCCAACACCAGACATCATTAAGGCACAAGAAGAACTAGGTGACGACATGATCAAAGGTGATTTACGTCCTCCAGCAGTTTCGGACAAAGGTGAGTTGTATATTCATCGCGGCCAGCAAGGGTACTAGTTTTCTTTATTTCTTAGATGCATTGTATCTTATCAACGACATGTTTCGGATTCAGTGGAGATCTTAGTAACTTCGGACAACATGGCAGAGAATGGAATTGCTGCTGCATTGTCGGCAACAGAGTTTGACTCGCCTAGTCATGTCACTCCACTATTCAGATCCTTAGCAGAAACCATTCCAAGCCCTCAGTTTTCAGAAAGTGTAAGCTATCTTCATCTTTTCCATTTTTGCTAAACATACCATTATCCCAAAGTATCGATATATTAGGAGGTCAGAGTTCAGATCGTGGTAAACTATATTCTGGGTTAAGCTCATCTTTTACATTCTCCGAAGCAAAAATTAACTTGCGCAATGAACCTTCTGTGCCGATCTGTGTACCAATCTATTAAGGCTACAATCTTGGTGATCCAATGACACAGTATCCTGCTATATTTGACTCCTCTTATATTAGGCTAGAATCTCCTATTATTGTGTAATTGCTTAAGTTAAGGAGATTCTTGATCAACCAAACATAGGAACTATAACACCATATATGTACTTCTTCTGTGTTCAATGAGAATCATGAAATCAAACATAAAGCATTGTTATGGTATCAGAGCTAGGCCCACACGTGTTGGACTAATCGTCACATGTACTTCACGTCACCCAATTATCGAAGTCTGGGTAAAAGCCTGCATCACTATGAATAGAGCATGGGCCTTTTCTCTTATTGTCAATTGGTTTTAGGAATGAACCACATGTTTCTACACAATCTAATGTGCAGTTGAAGATTAACCGCTTAGACACAGTATAAACTGAATGCATAGGTCATGAATTTCTAACGTTAAAAGTAGAGAAGTCATGCTTGCTTACCTGAATTATTTCATATCCAGGAGAGACGGTTCCTGATGAGGACTCTCGGAATCCAGTCCCCAACACCTAGCTCAAGCATCAATCCATCGCAGGCTCCGTCTTGCAAAAGGGCCCTTGTTCATAGCCTTTGATAGAGGACCAAAGGTTTTCATCCACCACGAGCTTTCCACCATTGCAGTCATGTTGGCCAGCCTGAATCTTTGTTGAAAGGTTCTATCCATAATTCCATCTGCATTTCATGGAGTCGAAGCTAGAATGCCCAGCTGCATCCAGCAAGCGATTCTAGTAACTCTGCAAGCAAGATCCGCATTAATGAGATCTGCTTTCTCTTGGACTTCTAGGAACTTGCCTCATAAGTCAGTGTGCTCCTCGGTGTGAATCGTCGTTCTTTCTTCTGTTTGGGTTCCGGCTTGTCTTGGGGATCAAGTAATGGACTTTGACTCCCTCGGTTTGATTCTCTTCATTGGATTTGTTCTTTTGTACAGCAGCCTGGTTCTGTCCTGAGTGTAACTATCACATAGGCAAGTAGCCTAAATATATCATATACATATACTGCGTGTCAAAACTAGACCGGCGAAGGATTAACCAGCGGAATGGCGATCCTCGGTCGCGGTTCTTTTCAGTGAGTTTAGAATAAGCTTTGTGTGGTATTCATTTCTCTTATTTGGTGTAACCTGAACTCATCAATCGTGCTGATTGGAGTGAAGATTTTGGTTGAGTTTGGTGTTTTTATTTTTATCCCGCAGTCATCCTCTGTCGTCTCCATTACTTTTGCTTTCCATGTTCACTTCAATTATGTGCATATGCTTTGAATCAAAAGAAAGGCCGTCTACTAAAGTGAAGACGGGCTATTCTTGATATTTAGAATCAAGTATCTTATGGTAGGTAGGATACAAAATAATACGGAATAAATCGTCTTTCACTTGTGTTAGTCTGTTAGGAAGCAAATAAAGTAAAGTAGAAAACAATAAAAATACAAAGACACGATTTTTAACGTGAAAAACCCCTTGATTTAAGAGGTAAAAAACCACGAGGCCGAACCCCACCATAAAGCTCCACTATCAATGAAAAAATGGGTATACAAGGTCCTCTCTATATAGCACTAGAGGCAATTGCAATCGCAAACAAACAAATCAAATCAGCGAGTAAATGAACAAAAAAACGAACAGTTTCCAGTAGTCCTGTTCGGACGGTAATATCTCGACGTACACAACTCTAAACGATGCACCGTCAGTTTCAATTTGAAGATTGATGAGTTACTAACGTGCTCACCAAATTTCACGATGATCCGATAACATTTCGACCTTCAAACTGTCGCTGGAATCCAACTACGCAAACCAGAAACTGAACTCAACCTAAACTGTCAAACAAAGATATCCCTGTTTGTACGATCGTGGGGCTGTATTTTGCTGATTTCAATACTGTGCTGTTGATTTTAAGTATCCTCTTGGTCGTCGATATACCAAGGCTGCAGGGTTGCGCACGATCCTTTTTCTTAATCCAAAATCAATCTCAAAACCCTAAATCAAAAAATATATATATTTTTCTCTAAAATATATCTTAACTTAATTAATTATGCTCCACATAATAATAATATGTGGGCTTGACTTATCGGGTTTCTCCATAATGAAGTGAACTCGGTCCAACAATATCGAGATCTTAAAACAATGAGAGATGATTAGCTACAAAAAATTGAAACATGCAGACGACAATCTTTGAATATTAACAGTAGTGTTCATATGCTAGCTTGTACATAACTATCCCCGTTTTCCCATTTTCATGCCATCAATGGGAGAATATTGTTACTTTTCAATCACAAGAAATACTCAAGAAGGGATGAATTGAAAGTTTCAGCTTTTTCGAATTATTACAAAGTTATATACTAAAACTAAACTTGTACTATGAACCAGTTTTTTATGCGGAAACTGTTCTTATCATGAGTCGGTTCTTATACTTTCTATTTTCTCTTTTTCTTATAATTTTTTACTTGATCAATCAAAAAAAAAACAATGTAGAAATAATAAATAACAGAAGATGTTAATTGGTTTGTCTCTGACTTGGTCAGAAAGTTACGTCCAGTGTCAAACATAATAATGTACTATAATCTCACCAAGTATAATCTATCAACCTCTCTTGCTTGTAGATTACATATTGCAGGACTCCACCTCTTGTTCATCTCTCTAGGACACTTACAAGTTCGTCAACCTACGTCTATCTCTAAATTAGAAAAAACTCAATTACAAACACATCCTAATAACTATACGACCTATACAAACTTAGGTTCAAGGTTTCTCACATAGTAAAACAGTCCACGAGTGTTATTGGACATACATCTTGATAACAATATGACTCAAAACACACAGACTTGATATCTCATTCAATCAGTGAAAACATGAACAATATAGGTTCAAGTCTACCTTTAAATTATCATGTAAAATACAAACTCAAGGCTCTTGAATCATCAAATGTAGGTTGTAAACTTTTTATCTTGAAATCGTTTTAAACCTTTTTTTTTTTTTTTTTTTTTTTGTTAAGCTCTTTGGGATTCAATATCATCTAAAAAAACGTTTTTTCTCTTTTCAAAGAATAGACATTGACCAAACAGAGTGATGAGGTGGATGGAAGGGGGAAGACAGAAACAAATTATGAGTAATTTGATCCATCTTAATTTGATCGAAGAGTTCATGACCATCAATTTATTTTTTCTTTTTTGATAAACCCATTATGAGTAATTCATTGCTCAACATCTCCATTACAAATTTCAAAGATACGAGTTGGGAGTATATACTTCATCTACCCTGTCGATGATAATCCACAGTAAGCCATCTCCTGGGCTGTCCTATTCGACTCCCTATGGACCCATGAGCAAAGAACCTTTCTGAAGCTTCTGATTAGCACAACACAATCGTCGATGATGCTCCCCAATCCAGATAAATCTCCCACTCCATTCCTTAGCATATTGATAACGGCCTGTGAACCAGACTCAATGATGATTTGCTGCGCAGCTTTTTCCATTGCTAGTCCCAAACCAAATCGAACAGCAAGGGCTTCACCTATAGCTAGTTCGACAGATTGTGTATAATTTTCTCCGACAGCCTGGATTAACTCGTCCAACTCATCACGCATAATGGCCCTAACACTGGTAACCCTGGGATCTTTGATTGCCATGTCGACATAGATCTTCAACATCCTAGGTCGGGGATGAGGCCGTCTTGTAGGGATACAACGTGATTGTTCAAGGTGCATCAATGGTGGTGAGGCTCGGGCTTGACGGAACTCCACGATTGATTTCTAGGCAAGACGATTGATGAGCTGGGCTGGTGTACTGGCGGATCCGTGGACCTTCTCATTTTGATTCATCCAGATACCGGTTGTGTAGGCTGCTACTTTCGCTACTTCCATCGAGGACAACACAGAGATGGTTTTCCCAAACCATTTAGATCCATCAAAATTTAACCTTAAAATTGAGCACTTAAACGCATTAAAACTCAAAATAATATTAGTGTATATTTGTTTATAATCATCAAAACTGATTATAATGAAAAAAATACACATTCGATCTTGTTTTCTTCTCGATTTTCTATACAGTTTTGGGCTAATTGTATATCTAATTGTGTTTTATACCTCCCTTGAGTTGATTTATACATTTTCATTTTTTTTTTATAAGGAGAGTAAAACGAGCTCAAAAATATAAAAAATGAAGGAAACGGGGTCAAACGAGGTCAAACAGACATAAAAGAGATTGAACAGTGTGACGAACAGGTCTGGTCCGAAACGAGCCACGACGAGGCTGCCCAAAAGACCACCACAATCTGGAACACACGCCCTAGGTGGCGCTTTGGGGCGGCCTCCCTCCTTGCCATGTACAAAAACCCCATCATTTCATACTTTTTGGATATCTTGTGTATTTGGCAAAGTATTGGTGGGTTTTGTTGCTTGTTTTGGGAGATTTCAATCTTCAAATCATCATCAAAGAAGGGAGAAGAAGATCAAGAAACATTGAAGATCATTCATCATCATCTTATTTTGTGGAGATCATCATTGGTTTAACTTTTCCTTTGTTGTTTTTGAGACTTAGATGATTATGAGTTGCATGTATATCAAGTATTTGATGATTTGTCTTTATCTTCAAATCATGAGATAAACCTTCCATCAGGGTTGTGATGTAGTTTTAATAGTGTTATGATCATTTTCATGCTTTGATTTAGTTGTTCTTCATTGTTTATGGTTGTATGATGTCTGTTGAACATAATGCCTCGCTTGATTGATCATCTAATGTTGATCTTGTTGTTTGCATCGATTCCGAGAGAATAGGTATAGATGTGACCTAGGCAACTCTCACCTTGAATTGAACGCAAGGTCGAGAGACTGCTTACGTGACTCTCTTAGTTGTTTAAGGGGAACCACCATGTACATCACTTGGTAGTTGCGTTAACCTCTTATAGAGATGCATTGAGGTGACGCCTAGTGAGAATTACCTTAGATCTTTAGAGGGACTAATGTATATCTTAGGGATTCTCGACTAACAACCTAAACACCTAAAGAACAACTAGATTATAGTAAATGGAACGATCATACTCTAGGATAACGAGGTCATTACCCTTCCTTCACATCCATATCACTTGAAATTTAGCTTTACGTTTAGCTTAGTTTAACATTACCTTAGTTATAGTACCTTAAAACAACATTTGATTACTATAGTTTGACCCTTTAGGACTGCGAATGTTGATTGTTAGAGGCCAAGTTTCTCGTGGGGCGATACTCTTATTCTCCTCTTTATTACTTGATAAGCGACACGTGCACTTGCATATTTGCGACTTAATAAACGCATAACAAGTTTTTGGCGTCGTTGTCGGGGAACTTTGAGTTTCTACCATTGACGTAACTAGCTCTTGTGTGCTCAAACATTTCTTTTCCTTTTATTTCCACACTTAGTCTCTATCTTTCCTATTTGCATTGTTGAGAGTGTTTGTTGTTGTGTTTGTAGGTCCCTTCGCTCGTGCATGAGTAGACGTTCAACCGGTAATCTTGAACCCATTGATCCAGATCTTGAACGTACACTCCGAAAACAACGAAAGTAACACCAAGCACCATGCCAACGAGTCGACATGGACATGAACCAAGTCCCATCATTTGAAAGTGGCGATCATCCACTCAACGTGCAAAATCATCCAAACATATAAGCCCAAATATATATGACCGTTCAAGCGAAGGTCCAAGCCGTCTTAACTGCCGTAAATCAAGGTCACCAATACGTGAGGCCGATACAAGACGAGCAATGCCACGTGTGTTGGAGGAATATAACGCCATTCTTCCCCCCGCGATAGAAACGAGGAATTTTGAGCTCAAATCGTCCCTTATAAACATGATACAAGCGGAACAATACACTGATCTTCCCCATGAGTGTCCGAACAACCACTTAGCACGTTTCTTAAAGAAGGCGAATGGGATGAGTGAAGAAGTCATACGTTTACACCTCTTTTCTTTCTATTTAAGGGGAAAGACCTCGAGTGGTTATTCTCTTTCCCACCAGCTTCCATCACCACATGGGACGAGGTTCCCTAAAAAATTCTTGTAAAGTTTTTCTCACCCGTCAAAACGGCCAAGTTATAAAGTGACTTCTCGTCTTTCACGCAATATGACACCGAAACCATCCACGAAGTTTGGGAGAGATTTAAGGAGTTTCTTAGGAAGTGCCCATACCATGATTTGCCCGTTTGGTTACAAATAGAAAGTTTCTTCAAGGGGGTAAAGCCCGATGTAAGGTGTTCATTTCATGTAGCTGTAAAAGCTTGTTTCATGAAGCTCAGATACCAAGATATCTATGACTTACTTAAAACGATGGTTGAAGGGGCGTATCAATGGCCTAATGATTGCTAGACTCCAAAGAAGACGATGGGGTGCTAGAACTTGATGTGGCGACTACTTTTTCAAGCAACTAGAAGGTTTGACAAAGCAAGTAAGTGCTTTTATCACAAACTCGAGTGCTCAAGCTCATGTTTGCCAATCTTCTCCTCCTTCGCGTTGTGACCTTTGTGGAGGTTCGCATGGTAGCATTGAGTGGCATCTCCATTACTATATAGTACAAGCACAAATGATCGAGGAAGCGAACTATGGTTAAATCTACCTTCGGCCTCCTCAAGGAAACATATTCTATAATCCGAACAACCCAAGGAATCATATGGGATTCTCTTGAAGGAATACTCAAGCGGCATAAGGACGTCCACCGGGCCTTAACCAAGCACCACCTCTTGAACCTCCCAAGTCTAATCTTGAGGACATCATGGGTAAATACATTCCAAAGACGAATGAGAACTTCTAACGCCATGACACCAACTTACAACTCATCGGGCTTTGTTAAAAACTCTGAGAACCAGATGGGGAAAATTGTAAGTCTCTTGACGCAACTTGCACAAGGGATACTCGCTAACGCTATGAAAACGAACCCCAAGGAACATGCAATGACTGTAACCACAAGGAGCAGAAAAGAGCTCAAGGGTTCCGAAGGTTCGAAAGATGATAGGAAGCAAGTGGTGAAACATCATGAGGAACCTAAAGAGAATGAACCGGTTGCAAAAACAATATTCGATGAATATTTGCAGATTGTCTATTTTGGGTTTGATTGATTTATTTTTGGTGTGATTTATTTGTTAATATAGGCTTCCATCGTAGATTATGTCCTTAAAACTCGGACTCTTGATGTGTATTTAGTCGAGCATTGTAACCACATATTCATGGCGAAAAACTAATACAATCAAACTAATACAATCAAACTAATACAATCTTCTTCAAGTTTTTATGGTATCAGAGCATTCTCCATATATAGACTCACGTCTTCAATCGATTCTAATCGATGGAAAATTCAATGACCAGCAATGAAATCTCAAACTCCACCATAAACCCTACCACCACCGACATCTCAAATCCCACCACAAACCCTACCGCCATCGAAATCATAATCCCAGCCGCTCAAATTGCTCCTAAAATTCATCCACTGCTCTAAATCCCTAATCAAATATCATAAATCTGGTCTCTATCAAGCTCGACGGCACAAATTATTTGCTATGGCGCTCTCAATTCCTTCCACTTCTACGCACAACACAATTGATCAAATATATAGATGGCTCATCACCATGTCCATTGATTACAATCCCATCGCCTGGAAACCCCTCAGTTCGTGTCTCAAATCCGGCTTACCTTGACTGGGTTCCTCCGCGATCAATTACTTCTCAGTTGGCTTAATGCAACACTTACCGAGTCTGTTATGACTCATGTGGTTGGAATTCAGACATCGCGTGATGTTTGGAGCACGTTTGAGCGTCGATACTCGTCTCTTTCTCGGTTTCGTATCTTGTAGCTCAGTTATGAGCTTCAAACACTTAAAAAGGGTGGTTTGTCTATCTCTGATTATTTGCATCGGGTTAAAAATCTTGCTGATTCTTTGGCTGCAGCTGGGCAACCAGTGCGTGATGACAATGGCATGCTTCTTTATATCCTTGGAGGCCTTGGTAATGAATACGAAAACTTTGTCACTGCTATCATGACCCGGCTTGATCTAATCTCTGTGGAAGATTTACATAGTCTTTTGCTCAACCATGAACTTCATCTGTCAAGGGTTCATGCTCCATTAGAACCCAATTCTATTGCTCTACTCATCATCAATTCTTTTTGGTGGATCAAAGGCAAATTTCAAGAGCGATTCACGACCTGCATCTCGTGGTTCTTCTAATTCTCAACAAGGTGGAGGCCGTGGCAGGGGTCGTTCATTTGGTGGGCGACGCAGTGATTCTCAACACAGTGGAGGAAGCATTGTTTGTCAAATATGCAATATCCCTGGCCACTCCACCTTAGACTGCTACAACAGATTGAATCTGTCCTATCAAGGCCGACAACCCTCAAAGCAACTAGCTGCCTATAACACTGAACTCCGTACTTGGTATCCAGATTCGGGTGCCACACATCATATCACCAATGACTTGGCCAATATCAGCTTGCATTCTGAATACTCGGGACCTGATCAAGTAGCAAAAGGTGACGGTACATCTTTGTCGATTTTACATTCTGGTTCCTCTTCAGTTAATAGCTCGTTAAAAATGCATAGTATTCTTCATGTTCCTCGTATCTCAAAGAATCTTTTATCTGTTTCTCGGCTTACAAATGATAATAATTGTGTTATATCATTTTACCCTCATTGGTTTGTTGTCAAGGACTTGAAGACAAGCAGGGTCCTTCTGCAAAGGACTCAAAGTAATGGTCTCTATCAATGTCATCTTCCGAACACAAATGCTATATCTTCAGTGCCTCCTCAAGCCTATATTGGTGAACAAGTCTCTTCGACAACTTGACATCATCGCCTAGGCCATCCGACGAATCCAATTCTTCGTCATGTTATAGGTCACATTAAATTGCCTGCCACCTCTAGACATATTTCACATGTTTGTGCTTCATGTGAATGTGGCAGGAGTAAACAATTGCCTTTTTCTAAGTCACTTTCTGTTAGTTCTCGTCCTTTAGAACTATATGGTTTTTAGATCTTTGGGGCTCTGCACCAGTATCATCAGTTTATGGATTTCGATATTATTTACTCACTGATGATCAGTTCTCCAAGTATACTTGGCATTTTTCGTTATTTGATAAAACTGAGATATATGCTACTTTTACGGTTTTTGTTCCATTAGTTGAAAAACAATTTGATCAATACATGCGAGCTATTCAAACTGATAATGGAACAGAATTTGTGAACGGAAAATTTTGTCATTTCTCGCAAACTAATGGCATTTCTCATTGTCTTGCATGTCCATATACACCTGAACAGGTTGGGCAAGTGGAACGCAAGCCTCGACATGTAGTTGAAATCGGGCTTGCTATATTGACGCATTCTGGCTTACCGACTATGTTTTGGGTTGATGCATTTCAAACGATAGTGTATCAGTTCAACAGATAGCCATCTCGTTCCATTCACATGAGAAGTCCTTATTCCTTGTTACATCGTCGCTCTCCTTACTATGGGCATATGCGTGTATTTGGATGCGCTTGTTATCCACTTCTACTGCTCTATCGTTCTCACAAGCTCGACATTGGAGTACTCAATGTATATTCCTTGGATATAGCATTCAAACATTATGGGTATCGGTGCTTCAACTTTCATACTGGCCGCATCTACATAACCAGGCATGTGGTCTTTGATGAGAATTTATTTCCTTCACCAGCCTTGGATCCGCCTTGAAGTCTCCACAACTTCCTCCTCACAACCGAGTTCATCTTGGTCACATGCCATTGTCGTAATCCGTATCTCCATTCTCAGCTTCTCCATTACAATAATAAGCACACCTTAATCATCTACCTCATGCACTGCCCGTTACCTCACCAACTAGTGCATCTCAGTCGTCGGATATTATACAGTCATTGATGTCATCGTCGACCTACCTGTCAACTATGGAGACCGATCCACCTGCTACCAATGCCATTATCTCTTGTGATCCACCTGATGTCGGGCCTTTAGTTCCTCAACCAGAAGTTGTTAACACCCGAACTCATCAAATGGTTACTCGCTCTCAAGACGACACTAGGCGTCCCAAAGTTCTCATGGCAACCAAGTATTCTCTTCATCTTAAGATACCCACTGCACCAACTGGTTTCAGTCAAGCCAATAGAGACCCTAGGTGGCGTGAGGTGATGTCAACTGAGTTTCATGCTCTCCAATCCAATGGCACATAGACTCTTGTTCCTCCCTCTCCTCAACAAAACGTTGTCGATTGCAAGTGGGTGTATCGAGTTAAGCAAAAACCCGATGGCCTGATGGCTTAGTGGATCGTTATAAAGCTCGGCTTGTGGTGCAAGGCTTCCATCAACGATCTAGTGGATTATGATCTCACCTTTAGCCCAGTAGTCAAGCCGGTTACCATTCGCACTGTACTCACCATTGCTGTGAGTCGTGGATGCCCTATTAAGAAGTTAGACGTTACCAATGCTTTTCTTCATGGGCATCTTGAAGAGGATGTATACACGGCTCAGCCACCTGAGTTTATCAATCCTTAGTTCCTGAACTATGTTTGTCATCATCCCAAAGCCTTATATGGGCTCAAACAAACCCCTCGGACTTGATATCAATACTTTGCCAACACTCTATTTTCTTTTGACTTCACAGAATCTACGTTTGACAGCTCACTCTTTGTCTACCAAGCCGATGGTGTACTAATATATCTCTTATTATACGTTGACGACATTCTGCTGACAGGAAGCTCTTTGTCTCATCTCACTCGCCTGATTCACTTTCAGGGTAGCAAAGTCGCAATAAAAGATCTCAGGATTTACATTTATTCCTTGGTGTTCAGGTTTCTCGTGACCAAGCTGCAATACATCTCTCCAAATTCAAATACATTGCAGATCTTCTTCAACGTACTAACATGGACGGTGCTCATCCATACTCCTCGCCAGTCGTCTCTGGATCTAAATTATCTGCATTCGAGGGTGATCCCATTGAAGATGTCACTCTATATCGAAGCATTATAGGTGCCTTACAATATCTTGCAACGTACGCCGTCAATCAGGTCCGTCAGTTCATGCACTCTCCACGAACTGCCCTTTGGATTGTTGTAAAACAATACTTCGTAATCTGAAAGGCACATTAGAACACGGTCTTCTCATCAACAAATGCCCCTTGCTTCATCTGACAGCATACTCGGATGCCGATTGGGCCGGTGATGTTGATGATTGATGTTCTATTACTGGCTTTTGCATTTATTTGGGCAATAACCTCAAATCTTGGACCTCCAAGAAACAATCTGTTGTCTCCCGCTCTAGTACGGAATCAGAGTATAGAGCCTTAGCGAATACAGCTGTGGAAGTATCTTGGATCAGGTCTCTCTTCAATGACCTTCGCTTTCCTCTCAGAACAAATCCTCTCTTTCATGCTCGGACAAAACACATCTAGGTTGATTATCATTTCATCCGCGATCGAGATACGCGTAGGGACATGGTTGTGCGCTATATCTCCACCCACGACCAAATTGCTGATTTGTTTACCAAATGACTCACGTCCCAATGATTCTGCAAGCTACGCAGCAAACTTCAGGTAACTACTAGTTCCTTGAGTTTGAAGGGGACTAAAAGCAATATTCGATGAATATTTGTAGATTGTCTATTTTGGGTTTGATTGATTTATTTTTGACGTGATTTATTTGTTAACATAGGCTTCCCTTGTGTAAGGGATTGTGTCCTTAAAACTAGGACCCTTGATGTCTACAGAGGTGTGTTGAGACGAACCTAATCTTGAATTAGGAGAAATGTCATTTCATGGTTCAAGACGGTATCATCTTGGGTCATAAAGTCTTAGCTAGAGGGATCGAGGTTAGTAGAGCGAAGATTGATGTAATTGATAAGCTTCCACCACTTTCTAATGTTAAAGGGGTTCGAAACTTTCTTGGACATGCAGGATTCTATAGAAGATTCATCAAGGACTTCCCTGAAATTGCCAAACCACTTTGCAACTTCCTTGAGAAAGATTGCCATTTGTCTTTGATGAAGTTGAAGGCATTCAATATATTGAAGCATGCTTTGATGTCGGCTCTGGTGATTGTAGCTACATGTTGAGACCTTCCTTTCGAGCTTATGTGTGATGATAATGATTATGTGTAGACACTAAAATATGAATCAGTGTAGACAACAAGTAAAATCTAACCCAAATCGAAAATAATTGATCTTGGTCAAAATTCGTATTTAAGTGAATTAATTGATAGAAACTGATCAAATTCACACTTAGGTGAATAAAATTTAGAAAATCCATAAAATAGGTCGATTAAAACTTAGGTTGACTTTTAGAGCTCGACTTAATCTCATCAGGAGTCACGTAGTCTTAAAACTGACAACAACGGAGACTGTCCTAATTTCATAATTACATACGGTCTGATCCCTCTAAGGTTCAAGTTCTGACAAGAGTATGTAGAAAACGTTTTTAGATGGTTCGATCATAATCTGAACTACGTTTGGTCTGATCTTGAACTCCGCAGGTACGTAGGCAACGGTTATGCGGTTCGATCAAAATATTTGTATATTCTTTATTTTTTCCTAACTTGTTTTTGGAGCACAAATAGACAGCATAATTAGAAGGCAAGGCTATCTCATAGAGGAAACTTCAAAAGTAGAGACCACGTCCAATACGAGGGTGACGGGTGTTTGCAGCTGACGCGATCTTTCTGTCACTTAACCAAACTCTCGGATCCAGAACTCTACCCAAAGATCAAACCTTATCCAACCCTTCTTAGTTGGGGATCAACTAGGTAATGAATCCTCAAGCCGCAGCATTCGACGGTGTGCAATCCATGTGGCTTAATCTTAGACCCCGGAAGCCGACATCCACATTATGCCGTTGGCACGGTCTTAGGCCAACGGCATAGCAAGGTGTTTCATGCTGTATATTATGCTAGTTGTAAGCTCTCGGACACCTAACTTAACTATGTCACAACCGAAAAGGAGTTGCTTGTCATGGTATTTGTTTTTGATAAGTTTCAACCCAACTTGATAGGCACGAAGGTGATCGTATGGATCGACCATTCGGTTATCAAATATCTTGTTGAGAAGAAGGATGCAAAGTCTTGTTTGATCCGATGGGTGCTTCTCCTCCAAGAGTTTGGCTAGGAGATCAAAGACAAGAAGGATGCGGAGAATCTAATGACGCATCATCTATCTTGCCTTGAGGGACATGAAGGTCTTGAAAAACAAAAGTTATCGATTAATGAGACCTTTCTTCATGAGCAACTGTTTTCTATTGATTTTTTGGACATCCTTGGTTCCCAATTATGTAAACTTCTTGGCAAGTGGTGTGTGCTACCACCAGGCATCACGAGTCAACAAAAGAAGAACTTCTTGTACAATGTGCGTCATTATTTTTGGGGTGAGCCATCTCTTCAAACGTTGCGCTGATAAGATGATTCGAAGATGTGTGTCCGAGGAAGAAATGGTGAGTATTCTTAATCATTGCCACTCTTCGAGTACGAGGGACATTTCGAAGGCCATAAGACCGCGACTAAGGTACTCTCTTTGGGTTTTTATTGGTCTACGTTATTCAAGGATGCTTTCAACAAAAGAAGAACTTCTTGTACAATGCGCGTCATTATTTTTGGGGTGAGCCATCTCTTCAAACGTTGCGCTGATAAGATGATTCGAAGATGTGTGTCCGAGGAAGAAATGATGAGCATTCTTAATCATTGTGACCGAAGTTAAAGAATCGATAATATATATCCCGTCGGAATGAAATTCCATTGAATATGATGTTAGAGGTCGAGTTGTTCATTGTTTGGGGTACATGGGATCGTTTTCATCTGCATTCATGAACCAATACATTCTCATTGCAGTTTGTCTTGAAATGGGTCAAAGCCATAGCTATACCAATGAATGATGCTCGGGTGGTAACCAAATTCTTAAAGAAGAACATATTTACAAGGTTCGGGACTCCGAGGCCTATAATTAGTGATGATGACAAGCATTTTTGCAACTGCCAAGTTGAACCTTTGCTAGCTAAGTACGGGGTTTGTCACAAGGCGGCAACGCCTTACTACTCTCAAACGAGCGGGCAAGTGGAGATTTTCAATTGTGAATTGAAGCGAATCGTGGAGCAAATGATGAATGCTTCGAGAAAAGATTGGTCGCGAAAGGTAGATGATGCACTATGGGTGTACCAGACCTCTTTCAAAACGCCTATTGGAACGTCTCCTTTCCGTTTGGTGTTTGGGAAGGCTTGTGACCTTCCGGTGGAGCTTGAACACTGAGCATATTGAGCAACAAAGTTCTTAAACTTTGATTTGAGGACGGCGAGGGAGAAACGTCTTCTTGAGCTCAATGAATTGGATGAATTCCGTGGTGAAGTGTATGAAAATTCTAAGCTCTATAAGGAGCGTGTCAAGTCATGGCACGATAAACGAATCGTTCATAACGAGTTCTATCCAGGGCAAAAGGTATTGCTGTACAACTCTCACCTTCGTCTTTTCCCGAGTAAACTCAAGTCCCGGTGATCGGTCCCTTTTCCTGGGATTTTGCACCTTAAATAATCTGAGAGTTATTGTGCATGTGGCTTTCGTAATACTAACATTGATATTCTCCAATAGTTATGCAATGAGGATGTGAGTATTACATGAGCTCTGAGGGCTTTGGATTGAGTATGCTCTCTTCCTTCAGTCAGCTCATAATAGTATATCTCTTTACTTGCAGCATGATCAATATGATGATGACATCAAATATTTGTACTTATTAATCCTACCATGATTTGGTGTAATGAAGCCTAATTGATTGACGTAAGAGAAATTAATGACTCCCAGTTATGTTTGCCAAACCAATCTGATTCCACTGGTTATAGTTAACCTTTCTATTGTCAATATTTTTGTCTATTCTGGTGAATATGGATTTTGTTGGTATATAGGTTTCATTAGCAGGACCAATACCGACTACCACATTTCGAAAACTAGAGCTGCTATTAATTTTTCTCTTCATTGAGAGTTCAGTATTCCCTGCAGGAATGCTCATTGCTTTTGCTTCTGCACCTTTCCTTTCCATTGCAAGTACTTGTCAATGTTAACGATTATGCAGTGTCATGATTCTGTGCCGATTTGCTTTCTTATGCAGATCAAGAGCAGTTTAAAATCGAGGCAAAGACGTTGGAGAGTTATTGAAAAAGAAAATGTTGTAGTCTCGCTAACTCGTGATATTCTGAAATCTATGGCGACTTTACAACTTTAAGAAAAATAAAACAAAACAATTAATGTGAGTTATATATCTACTAAAGTTTCATTTGCGCCTATATTTCGATATTGATACTATATTTTATTGCTGCTTGAGAAAAGTCACTTGATATTTGTTTTCCCCAACATTTGGCTAAAATTGCCAATATTCAGTGTTCGAGAAAAACTTCTCATATGTTTCCATTGGATAGGATTTCTTACTCGTATATGCATCTTGGTTACAATTCAGACCACATGGTTAGTGTTCTGGACATTGTTGTTGTTAGCTCCATCATAAAACAGGCGTAACAGCCATGTTTAAAAAGTTCAACATGAATTCACTACTTGTACCAGTTGGACTACATTTAAAATTCATCCTTTTACAGTAAGTAGAATTGCAGCACAAATCGTTCTCTTTTTAATTTGATCACTAGCTCTTTTCTTTCCACGATACATTATGCTTGCTGTAGAACATTATGCTCTAAAGCACAGGCTCATTAACACAAAACATTATGCAGATAGAAGCCAACTGAGATTGGATGTGTTTTTACTCGGTGGAGAATTAGCATTTTTCGCGTAATAAGTCTTGTGTTTTAAAATTAGCTTATTAATCGAATTTTTGGCAGCAAATGCTTACAATTTACTATAACCAATGCATGGCGTTTTCTCTTTTAGGATCTTATCTTTGTGCTTAATGCTTCGCAGATGGAAAGTAGTGGCTTGTTTTTCCTTTTTTTTTTTCCCCTTACTATTTTAGCATTTAACAAATGCTTAGATGAATTCTAGGCCCAACTCAAGATTTTCTTCTTTGTGCCATGTCTCTACATTCTTGATGCCTATCTTTCTTTGGTATTGTATGTCTCAGGGCGGAGGCTGAAAAAATGATAACAAGGGCGAGTCATAACTAAATTTTAACATTAAGAAAATATAGAAAAACCAGTGTAAAAAATTACCTTGACGTTGTCATCATTATTTCAATTGCGCTCTTCGTTCCTTCATTGTGTAAAACTCGTCGATTACTGTGTCTGTGCTAAATTTTTCTGTTATTTCATCCTCAATATAGACTAGTAAATAGTCTTTTAGAAACATGTCATCCATTTTATTGCGTAGTTGTGTCTTCACAATTTTCATAGCCGAGAAAGCACGTTCAGTAGTTGCAGTTGAAACCGGGAGGGTTAAAACAAGATGAATCAATCTGTCAAACAAATGGATAAAAAAGGCGATCATTAGAAATTCATGATAATCTTAAATGATGAAGCTTAAAGAATTTAGCATAAGAATTACCTCCAAATCAATGGATAAGTAATAAATTTTTCAGTCATAACCATCATGTGACATATATCTGAAATAGTTGACAGTTTCGGTAGATCTGGGTGGTTAGGTAAATGTCGCAGTTCATACTTTAATTGGATCTTTTCTTGCTCGGAAAAATCAAGAGGATAGAACTTATCTGCTAGCTTGAAGCATCTTCAAGTTTGAAAGATGCATAGTCATTTGCAGGATCCAAAAACGTGCTCACTGAATCAAGTATTCAACTCTTGTAATTGATGAACTATAGTAGCAATGAAAATATTAACATGGTAATAATGTCTCACAGGTACTTTATGCTTGTGTTGACGATAAAGAGTAATATCAGAGTAAATAGCATCCATATCCGAAACTGAAATATGATGATGTGCACAAAAAGAACGAACTTTCTCCATAATATCACCCCGCCGATCATGTTGTAGTTTCTGAATCAATGACTTTGATGTAGAAACCACGCTAGCTGCATTGAGAATATCTTGTCTAACTTGTTGCAAAGCTTGACAAAAAATATTGATAACCCCCATTATCTCCTTCATCACATGCAGAATAAGAACAAAATCAAAAGATAGCAGCAACTTCAAAGCAGAACAAGCATTGCCCCTTTCTTTGTAGTTATGTTTCCCGCTCATAACATTGCGAAGGACGGTGATAACAGCCGCATACATCTTCAACAAGCTGCAAAGTGATTTGAAATGAGAGCTTCATCTAGTATCTCCAGGTCTTTGTAAAGTGGCAGTCTCATTCGCTCTCTTGCCTGTTTTCACCTCATTTAGTTCAATCAGATACACAAGTTCAGCAATTTGTACAACAAGTAATTCATCATGACATTTCGGAGATGCAGTCACACACCAATAATCATACTCAGATCATTAAAGAACTCATGAACTTCACTCACTTCTCTAGCTGCATTGACAAGAGATAGCTGTAATCTATGAGCAAAATAATGAACAGAATATGGATAGAGACACACCCTGAGAATCAAGGCTTGCAATCCATTCCACTCCCCGCATCATATCCTTGACCTCGAATGTTTTGAATGTCAAAATTATGATGAGATAAAACATTAGAAATTTCTTCTTTAAGAACTAAAGCAGTAATATCTTTGACATGCGTCATATCTAGGAATCATTATTACACCAAACCTTGTTCATTAACAAACTGCACAATAATCGCCATCTTTACTTTATTAGAGACATCTCGAGATTCATCAATAAGGAGATAAAATTTTGAATCGTCGATCTCCTCACGGATAGCCTTTTGCACATTTTTAGCTATAACATGCAAGATCTCCTTTTGAATTACAGGTGATGTATCCTTGGTATTTTGAGGAGCATTTAAGATCTCTTTGTCCACTTCCTGATTATATCCTCTCACCAATTTCAGTGTCGCTAGAAACATACCTAGTCTTCTAGAATTCGGACGCTCATCGTGTCCTCTATAAGCACAACCATGAAAAATGAGATGACGAATAGTATTCACGGATGTTTTGAGACGAAGACGATTATCTAAGATCTGTTGTGAACTTTTCTTTTCCATAACTTTCTCTAGATGAGATGACTGATTCTGCGAATTCTCAATTCATTTAAGTGCATAACTATGAGCAAAATTCGCATCTTTTTCGGCATGAGTAAGAAAAGCACAATCTTTCCCCCGACTTTCTTCTAATTTCTAAATCCTTTAGCAGTGAATGTATCAAACCCAGGCTTACCAGTAGGTTTCTTAGCAAATAAATAGCATGGAAAACAAAATACAACATCTTTAGTAGGAGAATACTCTAACCATGAAAAACATCTGAACCAATGTGATTGAAAATGCCGACGATGCTTTTCAGAACAGGAAGCCTGATAGTCAACTTGATTCATCTGATATGGCCCAAACTTAATATAAACTCTTCTTATCTCATCTTGCTGACTGATAGGAAAATCAATTATTTTAGGACGTATACCAGGATCGTGTATCAATGAAGCAATATCCACCAATTCACCGTCAAATCAAGGAGCTTTAGAAGGTCGTTGCTCGGGAGTAAGGACAGGATCCACATCAATGCGTAACGGTTCGTCATGCGTCATTGTGGATTGTCATCCACCACAGTTTCTTTCTGTGCTGTAGCTGCTTTTTGTTTGCATGATCCTGAATCGACCTCTGTTTGTACTCTTTTGAAGTATGAATTGATCGTCCTCTTTGACATATTGAAACCTATCATTGAGAAGAGATCGAGTTATAAAAGAGATTAAAAACGAACACGTAAACTGCAATTGCCTAGAGATTCATTAAATGTCACATAGGATTAACCAATTTTGATTTAGGTTGTCGAGAGTGGAGGAGATTCATGAGATTGAAGGTTGATTTTCAACGGTGTATTCTGTTATTTCGTTTGAAGAATCAAGGCACAAATTCCCTCTTTTTTTTTTTTCAATTGGTTTTCTAGAATTGTAGAAATTTGGTTTTCCAACCAATGACCCGTCGCGTAAAAACACAACGTCACAATCATCAAGCTACCAAGGGTTCTTGGTTCTGTATCCCAATAAAAAACTAATTATAATATTACTAATATAAAAAAACAAATATATATAGGATTTCGACCAATCGATGGGGGCCATGGCCTCCGCTAGCCCCCGATATGTCTTCCTTGATGCAACCCAGGAGCAGAGCCGGGGGCATTAGCAGGGATCAGGCCCCCCTATGACTACAATAAAGTATATACATGTATGATTTACAGTTGAAGAATTCTGCCAGCCCAACTGGTACGAACAGGCCTTTTCAGCTCTTAGGCACAAATTTAAGTCTCCAAAGCGGCATTAAATATTTTTATTCTCCAAGTGTACACCTGCTCTGTCCTTTTTCTATTTTGATTTTATTTCCTTTCAAGTGTACAACTACAAAGTAAATGCCCATTCACGCTTTATGCACATTTTATTTCCTCCATAATGTGTATCCTATTATTCTCTTCATCCCATATATTTTGTATCTTTTTATCATCTCGGAATCCCGAATATTTTGCATTATTTTCTTATTTGGACAATTTTATGTGGTTATGAATTAAAAAGGATAGGGAGAGAAATTTTATACGGTTCAGAATTGGAGTTAAGAGAGAAAAAAAAATAAATCTAAATTTATGTGTTAAAAATAAATCTTGTAAAATATATAGGACGGAGGGAGTATTAATTTCTAGTGTAAGATCATAAGAATATAAACTCTTATTTTTAATGGAGCTTCATAGTCATTTTCGATGACCTAAATATACGTACTGTTTTTTTATTCTAACTAGTTTCTTAAAACAAAGATATTCCTCTAACTATATAAATGAACGTGAATTTTAAAACACTTATAATGTTATCCTTTCAAATATGCAGGTATTTGTTTAAATACCTATATACTATCATGAATTTTCACGCTTTTAAGAATGAATTTTTACAAACTAACACATACAACATGGAAAAAATGTTATATTTATCTAGAAAATATATAATTAGTTTACATTTTTTTAATATTTGAAGAAAAAAAAAAGGAAATACTAAAATTATAATTAATTCTCTCTGTTGATTTCAATATACTATATTTTTTATCAAATGTTCAACGTATGTTCTACAATTACAAGTCGGTCCCCCTCATGTTGGATTTCTGGCTTCGCCCCTGATGCAACCTATTGTTGCACTTTGTGATTTGAGGGTTATATCCGTTCCGGATGTTACATTGATTTCTGAGAGGTACATGTTCATTTTTTTTACTCATAGATATGCCCTTTTGGAGAACACAGGACATGTGTTTCTCACAAAAATAAAGTAAATAATTATAAACAGAAATCCAATTGTCTCTTTATAAGTGAACTTTGAATTGACTTTTTCTCGAGAGATAATTGAATTGATTAGGTTCAATTCGTTTTAGTTTATGTTTGATTTGATATATTCATATAAAGAGGTAGAAATAAGAGTGAATACTTATTTTAAATCAACCACAATAGAGGTACTGATTTTTATTCTTTTCTTTGTGCCTCATCTATAATGAATTTTTATTCCATCTTTCCGTTACCCACCTTCGATTATGTTTGTTGTTTTGCCAGTTATAGAAACTAATTCAGGAAACAGAAGTCCTTGGTGCATTTGCTGTGTAGCTATTGATGCAGTTGATATTAATATCCATTTCCCCTTATCAAGTCTAACTCTACACATGGATTGCTGTAAACGGTTTTATCATACCGTTGGTCAAATTATGTAAGCATCTAAGACTATAGATTATTCTTATTTCAAACTGTTTTTCTTTTTCAAGTATTGTGTCATTGGTATTTGTACAAAAGGAAAAAAAAAAATATTGTCTCTCGAATTTGAATAGCAAAATCTACCAACATCATCAAACAATATATATACATTGGAAATTTTTTCACATGGCACCTACATTTGAATAAATAATTCATAATTAAGGTGAAAAACATGTATATCAAACGCACCACAAGATACACACTTGTAATCAGCCACAACATATACTAATGTCAACGATCAGCACAAAATGTCCTAAAGTCAGGCGTCATGTTGTGTGGGTAAGGAAAGATTATATGGGTAACGCTAGAG
>JAOVYX010004682.1:0-10048 GCA_035668315.1 Drosera spatulata
GATCATGGAAGAGGCTCATCAAACCCCTTATTCTGTTCACCCAGGAGGCAATAAGATGTATCAAGATTTACGACAACACTTCTGGTGGGGGAACATGAAAAGGGAAGTTGCGGAGTTTGTGGCAAAATGTATTACTTGTTAGCAAGTTAAGATTCAGCATCAATGACCCGGAGGTCAACTACAACCCCTAAAAATCCCCACATAGAAATGGGATTCAATCTCGATGCATTTCATAGTCGGTCTTCCAGTAACGACAAAAGGGATGAACTTTATCTGGGTGATTGTTGACCGATTGACTAAGTCAGCACATTTTCTTCCAATCAAAAACACTTGGAGTGTTAACCGTCTAACGAAACAATATGTAAGAGAAATAGTCAGACTATATGGAGCTCCAGAATCCATTGTTTCTGACAGAGATACGAGGTTTCAGGTGCATTTTTGGAAAGGCTTACATAGGGCCTTTGGGACAAAATTAAATTTCATACTGCATTTCACCCAGCTTCAGATGGACAAACAGAAAGAACAATCCAGATGCTAGAAGACATGTTGCGATCATGTGCCTTAGACATCCAAGGATCATGGGACCGACATTTTTCATTGGTGGAATTCACGTACAACAACAGTTGTCATTCCAGTATCGGTATGGCTCTATACAAAGCCCTTTACGGAAGGAGGTGTAGAACGTTGCTTTACAGGGATGACATCGTGGATACGATAGTCATTGGGCCAGAGTCATTACCAGAGATGACGGAGGCCATCAAACAGATCAGAAATAGATTGAAGACAGCTCAAGATCGTCTAAAGTCATACACAGATGTGCGATGAAGGCCGCTTGAGTTTGATGTGGGGGATTATGTATTTCTGAGGGTTTCTCCCAGGAAGGGCGTTATGCGATTTGGAAAGAAGGGAAAGTTAAGCCCTCGCTACGTAGGACCTTATGAGGTTTTGGAATGGGTCGGAAAAGTTGCATACAGGCTTGCACTACCAATTGACCTTTCAGGCGTACATAAAGTATTCCATGTATCACAGCTGAGGAAATGCATGTCAGATCCAAGCCATGTCATTCAACACGAGCCAATCATTCTGCAAGAGAATCTGGCATACGAGGAGCAACTTCAGCAGATCTTGGATCATCGTGAAAAGATCCTCAAAAATCGTACTATTTCACTGGTGAAAGTCCTTTGGGCTAACCACCAGACCTTGGAGGCAACTTGGGAGGAGGAGGAAATAATGCGGAAGCAATATCCGTATCTATTTTCTAGTAAGCCATCACTTGCCCTTATTCAAATTAGTTTTGGGGACGAAACTTCATAAAAGTTGGGGGTGATGTAATACCCGAAAATTTTGAGAATTTAAAAATGAATATAAAGCGTTATGATTTTAAAATAATCGCACTTAAAGGTTATAGATTTAGTCCAACAAAATATTTGATTATTAAATCAAATATGACGATGGAATATTTAAGATAATTAAATGATCGTGGCGACGATGATTATCACGAATAAATAACGTTATAACATTATAACGTTATAAATGTTGCACGATAGGACTATCGATTTAATCCCATAAATAATGGATTATGACTGGGGAGGTGATATTGTCGTATATGGGATAAATCTATCGATGCAAATAAATTATCGATGAATTAATGCTACGAAATTTAGGTAAATAACAGACTGTACGAGACGTATCGTGGGACGAAACGGGATATTTCACACACACCCACCTACTCCTCCACTCTCCCGCTTCCACTCTCCCATCCCACTGCCAACCACTACTACTTCCATCACCTTTCCACACCATCACTGCCTGCCACCACCATTCTCTCCACCAGACACCATCATCAACAGCCAGCATCTCCAGCCGCCACCATCATTCGCAACCATCACTCATCATCACTTTCATCTCATCATCACCATCGTCTTCATCATCATCACGATGCCAACAAGACGAAGGAAAGCAGCAGCAGCCGGAAGGGAGAATCAACGACAGCAACTCGATTAGGGGACATCAAAGGATCCGTTCGTGTGATCGTGTGCATAAGAAAATCAAACACGTTCAAGGTAACCTCACTCATCCGAGATGCCTCTTTTATTCGATCATAAGCTTCCTTTGTATTCGTGCGTTTTTGGGATTTTTGTATGCTGTGAATGATGTGTGTGCAATGGTTTGGATTCGTCGCACCCGCGACAACACTGAGTCATGGGCCATGACGGCTGCCTGACCAAGGACTTCATCGACCTCGTGCGTCGAACCTTAAACCTAAATGCATATTTGAGATATATAACCCATACGCAGAGAAATATAGCATTTGACGTGCATATATGATCATGTTTGATATATGGTGGGGTATTTGAGGTTGAAATGAAGTACAATACACACCTTTGTATATATATACCCTCTCGAAAAATAAATGAAAGCGACGTCTGAACGATAAATAAAAGGAAATGGGGGATGTAAAGCATAGTTACACTATCTGTGTGAACTAATGAAGAAGTGAACGAATAACAAAATATCGTATCCCTGAACTGTTAAGGTCGACATTGACGCCCCTTTTGGATCCGTTGGATCGTTGGTCATTTTCCCTGAAATTATTGAGAAGGTCGAGCATGGCGTCCCTTCTTTGATCCATTGCGATCATTTGTTGCTTCCTTGAATAGCCTTGGTTGCTTGGGTTTGAGTCATTGTACTCCAGTATTATCCTCAGAATCATCGTCACGGGTGAGAACTAGCTAGGGAGCGATAGGCATCCCCCATCCTCTTCGCATGCACGCAGCGACTTTAATACCGTTGTGGCGGGGTCACGGGTTGCTCTCTTCAGGGAGGCCCAAATCATCTCAATGCTGGTATATGGTGCCTCATTGAATGCACACAAGAGGTGCAAGGCGACGCACGAAGTAGGTAGGTGCAAAAATATAATCTATTGGGTAGCCCGACTGACGATTGACATTTTATCTCTGTACTTCGAGTCAGTCATACCCTTGGAGTCGCCGCTTTTGAGTCAAGTCATGAACTCTAAATAAATGAAAAGAAAGGAATGACTCTCAAAAGCGATACGAAGCCATATAAAGCAATGTAAAATGATGATGTTTTGATATAGCGCCCATATTTTCCTATCATATTTAAAAATATTTTTGGGACTTTCGGGGGTCGTCATATCCGTCAGCGAAAGTTCCCTGTAATTGGGATTCATACACCTGAGGTTGCAGAGCTTCGTTTGCTAACGGTTATGTTTTTCAATTGTAGGTATGCCCCCAACAGCACCTGAAGGCTCTTAGTGTGAGCTTGAGTATATATAGATGATCTCACATATTTTCGGATGTATTAGCAGATCAGACGATCTATTTTGTTTAATATAATAATCGATCTGCATTACATTTGCACCAATGCTGTAATTAAAACAGGTATTCGAAATTGTAAGCTATGAATGTGGCTACTGTTTATAGTTTCCTTGACATCTATACCCCTAAACCCATTCGGTTTATTTGACCTTATCACGGATTTGGTTCGTGACGACATAACGCACACGTGTCATCCGGTTCAGAAATCCGGGGGCATTACAGTTGGAAGAGAAAGAAAGTAAAACTAGATTTATGTATGTGCATAAGATGACTATTGTAAAAATATTGGAACGGAGTGAGTATTTGATCACTTAAATAGATCATTATAGAAATAATAATATTAAATTAACCTAAATATAATTTGTATGTATATCATATAAAAGATTATGAATCTGTAGATTATATTTCGCACGTTTTTCGAAATATTTCAACATTATAGTTAAACTAATTTAGAGAGAATCACCTATTAGTCATCAAAATCTAACACATTGATCAATTGATCATATCCCATTATCTTATTTATCAATGTCATATGTCAAAAAAGAAAACTTCAATAACTTTATATCTAACAAGAAAAGACAACAAATCATTGATAAAATCAAAACCAAATGGTAATTAATAAATTAAGGATGTCTTTTTGATAAATAAGTTTAAAAAATGAGATCTACTGATAATTTACACATTAATTTAAGGAGTTAAGCTATATGCTACTGCTTCTATCCATTGTTTATATTATATTGTTTGAAATATAAAAATAGATAGAAATTGAACGATACAAATTAAAAGATTCATCATAAACACTTCGGTTATATATATATTCATGTATGTATAAAGATCTCGCTTGACATAGAGATTGTTTTGATTAAATGCTTTGATAAATGATGTAAGATATAATTGTTAATTTTTTTTGTTTTATAAAACCATTGTATAAAAATTCTTTTAGTTCAATTACATTTGTTAGTTATTTTTATTTCGTAAAAGAAATATAGATATGATTGTTATGATTTTTCTAAACTATTGATTAAAGAATTTAGTTAAATTTAAGGAAGAATTCTTGATAGGTATCTCTATAAAGCTTTAATTGCATAAAAATATCCCACTATTATTTCATTCTCAATAGGTACTCCATAATCAATTATTAGATCATTTTCCCAAATACAATTATTCAATCCAAAATTCAATTTTCTAAAATCAATTATTTTTAAATCCGATGACGACGAACTGACGGCCACCCGATGACGAGAATGACAAACTAACGACGACGATGACTTACTGACGACAACAACGAACTGACGACGACGAAGAAGAACTGATGAAAACGCGACGAACTAATGATGACGATGATGACGAATTAACAACGACTACTGGATGATGAATTAACGATGAGAACGGCGACAACGAACCAACGACGACGATGATAAACTTATGATGACGACGACGACGACGAACTACCGACGAGGACGAACTGCGAATGACGACGATCGGATGACGAACCGACGACGACAAGGATGACGAACTAAAGACAGGGACCACGACGAACTAAAGATGAGGACGACGACCACAATAAATATGATGAACAATAGGAAAAATCGCTTGAACATGGAGATGTGAGACAATGCTTTTTTTTTATGGTGAGGGAAAAAACAAAATTAAAGATCATTAGTATATCAAAATATGAGAAGAATCTAATTGTATCCAAGCAAATAATGAAGCAAGAATTTTTTATTAAAAAAGGAAAAGCAAGAGGAGCCCTGAATAACGAAAGGAAGCTTTTATTGCTTTCTTTAAAAAAAATGTTATGGGATACTATGTTGGAAAAAATAAGAGGGGTAATACTTATTGATAATTCTTTTTGGTAGGTGGTATTTCGAGGTAATTTTTGCTAAATTTAATACTGGACAAGATTTAATCTCGATCATTCAATTCGTAATCAAAGGTTAGAAATTAATTTGCTAAAAGATTCTTTTAGCTTAAATAAGATGAAATTATCTGGTTATACAATAAAAAAATTCTAAGGCGCAAATGTCATGACATGCAGTTTGCCATCCACATGATTTGTCGTCTGAAGTTTTAAGTAACTGTATATATAATACATTGAATAAAAAATCTAAGCAAAATTCAAAAAATATCTCATTATATATAAAACTACAGAATAGTAATCTATACTATATAGTAAATGAAAGTATGAGGGGTTGTAACATTATCGGATATTTTATATTTAACTATTTAATTTTATAAAGTGTATCACCTATCGGATTTACGGAGGGAGTAATACTTTTTTTGGAGTAAAATAAATGTTGCATTGATACGTGTTGTCGTAGGTACGTCAAATTAGAATTTATCAGTACTTATTTATGCTCTAAAAATATTTATATTAATATAATAGTGGAAGTAAAATATCGAACCCACAAGGACGATCACAATATTATTTAGGAAAAAATATATTTAACTCCTCTGAACTTTCGACGTTTTATACTTTGTCCCCCTCAACTTTGAAAATAGGCATATGTCCCCCTACGAGGGGGTTTTCTGTCAAAAAAAAATATATACTTTCAGGGCGATTATATGCCAAAAATCAAGGTTTTTTCAAAGTTTATGAGGGTTAACTGTCTATTTTCAAAATTGAGGAGGGTAAAGTGCAAAAGTTCAAAAAATCAGATGGATTAAATACTATTTTTCCTATTATTTCTTCTGTTTCTAGTCAAAGAACTATTATAATTTTGAAAATTAAAGCGAGGGTTTGGAAATTAAATAAATTAAAGCTTAATTAACCTAACTAAAATTAAATAAATCGCTAAGAAATGAATAAAGATGTTTTCTAATTAACAAAAAGGTAGGGAATATATCAATTCGTTCTTGTTTCAAGGATCAATCATAGATGATAATTAATGTGATTTGTTATTCAAGGTCTTCTATATCAGTGTTTTAATTATCAAAATATCTTGAATAATTATACTAATCATTTATTCTGCATACCATGATAGCATACATAAAATAAATAATTGAATCAAATAAGAAACATACCAAAAATAAATTACTAGCAAGATAACTTGGTCTACTCATTTACATGTCAAAACATCCTAACTACATTATAGCAAGATACCTTGGTCTATAATTCAGTTATTTGCTACTTAACATGATCAAAATAGTTTGAATCACTAACTAGATCAACCTATAATAACATCTAATTGACTAGGTTTGAAGATATCATAGAGTTAATCATGGTATAGTTGAGGTATAAAACCATCTAGGTAGTCAATCTAGATGAAATCATGCATCAACTATGATAAAGGTTCGGACTTTGACAGCATTCATCATCATGCAAATCTAATACGTTCAGATTCAATAACATCTCATGATCCTTTAACTAAAACTACATCAATCAATACCTACAAATCAACTATTCAACCATAATCATGGATATAATCACAATCATAATTATAACAAGCATTATCAACTTCATCAAATCAATGACGTTGAGACGATAGAAGACAATATAGCGATGACAAACGAAGACCGATGTCCAATTAATAAGATCAGCAGCAATTGCCAACAATCGAAGCGTCAAACACCAATATCTAATCCAAAGTAATGAAAAAAAATATGAAAAGTAATCAAATCTAAAGACTCCTGTCGTCAAACACGGACAAAATCTATGTTAAAAACGAACACAAAAGGTCCAAATTTATAGAAAAATTAAAAATACTAGAAAATCTAATGAAAATTAAGTTAAATCTTCAAAAAATCATGTAAAATCTTCTTGGCCATGAGCATGACAAGGGTGGTCATGGCCACAACCATCATGCTCTTCGAAAACTGGCATTCTGACACAATTTTTGTGAGTGTCACGGTCATGACGGACCCCAAAAAAAAGCAAAAAAATAGTATTGTTTCGCTTCGAACTCCATCTTGATCAATAGTATATCTTAAGTAGCCCTTATATCATCATAAAACACTTTAAATGACATCATTTTCACCTTCAAAATGGTCTCAAATCGTCATCCATGTGTCATCTAACTTTTATGGTTCATCCATGCTCAAAATAGCTTAAAATGCGTCGGTTTAGCTCCAAAACAACTCCAAACATCTTTGAACATCAATGTCATCATCTAACACATGTGAGCATCAACATAAATCATCGAAATTATCATGAAACGATCGTCAAATCATCACTTTTCATTACGATTATCTTCAAGCATTTTCATCCATTTACACGAACCACTAAAAGTCACTTCTCTCGATCGAATCTACAATAAAAACATACAAACAACAGTACCACCGCTCCAAAATTAAAACTAAACTAAAAACACAAAATAAAAAACTCAAGCATGAAAACATATGGTTTAACATAAATAAAATATGAGTATTTGCACACTCATCATTATAAAGTTTAAATTTTTTTAAATATATCTCATAAAGTACATATCTTTTCACAAAGTTTTTTTTATTTAAATCCTATCAAATTCTAGGTTAGCTCACAGTTTGTATCTTCTTCAGAAACTGATAATGATCAAATTCAATTATATATTCGGGAGAAGTCTCCATAGGTACCTCTATTAAAGTTAAATTATCTAAAACTGTCTCACTCTAGTTTTTCAATAAGTACACCGATATCAATTAAACATTAATTTCTTACAATAAGATTAGTACATAGAATATGTACTTACCTACAAATCAAATTAATAGATTTAAACTAAATATTACATTTAAAACTAATCCCCACCTCCATCCACGACATCCCTCCCGACGACGACAACGGACGGTCATGACGGACTACGACAACGACAACGAAGACATTAATGCATCATCCTCGTCATTATCAGTGACATCAGTATGCCCAAACTATGACAATGACAATGACGACAGATTTTGATGATGAACTAAAGGCGAGGGCGAACGACAACAAAGTATATCAATTTTTTGCTTCCCTCCAAGTCTCACTTTCATCCTCACCCGAACCCCATCTCTTACTCGTGTCACCGCTACAACCACCACCACCAACAATTTCCCCACCCTCAATCGTCGTCGTCAATTCGTCGACGTCATCATCGTCAATTAGTCATCGTCAATTTGTCGTCATCGTTATCAGTTCGTCTTCTACATTGTCATTTCGTCTTCCACCTCGATGGTTCATCATTGTCATCATTTCGTCGTCTTCAGTTCGTCATCATCGTCATCATTGTCGTCATGAGTTCGTCGTCATCGTTAGTTCTTCTCTACAATCTGTCGTCGTCCTTAGTTCATCGTGGCTGTCAACCGTCATCGTCGTTTGTCCGTCGTCATTATTAGTTCGTCGTCGTCGCAATCCATCGTCTTTATTAGTTTGTCATGGCCGTCCATCGTTGTCATCGCCGTGGGGTTAGACGTACCGACGTCGTTGATATTGACAAGGATGACGTATTGATGTTGTCGTCATTGTCAGTTCGTCTTGGTCATCGCCTGTCGTCGTAGTTAGTTTGTTGTGACCATTCGTCGTCGTTATCCGTCATCGTTATCATCCATGGCTGTTGTCGTCTGTCGTCGGGCGGGATGTCGTGGATGGAAAAAAATAATCTTAGGTCAAAAACTATTAATTTTATTAGTAAAAAAGTAAATATTCTATGTAATAATCGTATTGAGGGAAACTAATGTTTAATTGGTATCGGGGTACTTTTGGGGATGAAAATGAGAGTGAGGTACTTTTAGGTAATTTAACCTTCATAGAGGTACCTATGGAGAATTCCCTCTAATATAAAAACAAAGATAATTTCATGGTGGAACTAACTACATTGTTCACAAATTAAATGAAATTTATTTGATTCATCTCTTTGTTTAAAAGAGAATTATCAACTATTTACTCTTTCCTGCTGCTTGAACCTGCTACCTGATTTCTTGCTGCTCCAGTTGCTGATTTGCTGGTTGAAACCTGCTAGCTATGCACAGGATGATCTACCAGCTGTTAGTTTGTAGGGTTTCAACTTTCAGTTTTTGGTTGCTAGCTGTTAGCTGGTTTGCATAAGTTTCAGTTTATTGGGATGTTGGTTTGCTGGCTAGCCTTGCTGTGTGCTGATCTAGCTGGTTTGGCTGATCTTGCTGGCTGTTTTGTAAAAAAAAAAAAAAAAAAAAAAAAAAAAAAAAAAAAAAAAAAAAAAAAAAAGGGAGAAACGGAAAAAAAAAAGGGGGGGGGGGGAAACAAAAACGTGTTGCTGTTTGCTGTCCTGAAATATCAATGCTCTTTGTTACGTTGCAGGAATGCTGTATCTTGCTGGTGTTGGAAATTGTTTGGTGTTTGGAACAACGTTATTTGGTAGCTGTTGCAGTTGTTTGGATGATGGCTTGCTGGATGGAAGTTTGCTGCTGCGTTTGGACAACTTCAGTGCCAATTCCTTACTTGATTTTTACTGCTGCTATTTGGCGTGCTGGAATACTGGTTTGCTGGAAATGTTGCTGGAGTTGATAGTGGATTCTTGCTGGTTGTTACGAAGGCTCAGTACAATTGTTAGCTGTTTCAGTTGTTCGGATGCTGCCTTGCTGAATGGCATTTGCTGGTGTTTGCTGGTTCTGTTTGGCTTGGGATCTTTCAACTTCAGTATTTTTGGTTGCTGCTTCCGTTGGTTTGGACCTCATTCCGTTGCTGCTGCTGCTGGATGGGATAACAGACAAGGAATATTCCCTGCGAGATGCTGCTGCTATTTGGTTTTTGCTGAATACTGCCTTTGCTGGAATTT
>JAOVYX010004683.1:0-10047 GCA_035668315.1 Drosera spatulata
AACAAAAACAAATTGAAATGACATCTTCTTTGTGCAAATGTCTAACGTATAGGACAATGGCTCATACTGTGAACGCATTCACTCAATCCGAGGGCTCATCAGAGTCACACCATCCCTCGGTGGCTTGTGCGTAAGCCTAGAAAACTGCGCTGCAGGAAAGAATCAATATCTCTTCTGCTGAGAATCAATCCTCGGTGCAGCCACCAGCTGAACCTATGGCGGTAATGATGGAGGAATTTTTCAGGCTAAGGAGAGGACCCGTGGAACCTGTCGAGCCCGACAGGGCAAGGTACTTCCTTCAGTTCCACGCACACCGTCCAAATCGGTATGCCGGAGATGACGATCCAACTGTTCTTGAGAACTGGATCAACGATCTCGAGAAGTTTTTCAACCTCATCGCCTGCCCAGAGAATATGAAGGCTCACTTCGGGGTATACTACCTCGCGGGGGATGCCAACAACTGGTGGAGCACGGTCGCGGAGGGTGCAGAATTTCCTACCTTTGGCTGGGAAGAGTTCAAAGAGTTGATCCGAGACAAGTTCTATCCAGAGTCCTTGAGGGACGAAATGCGGGATGAGTTTACATTCCTGATTCAAAGAAACAGGAGTGTTGCTGAGTACGCTTCAAGGTTTACAACACTGCTGTGGTTCGTGCCTTCGTTCTACAGTACGGAGGCCGAGAAGAAGAGGAAGTTTCTGAAGGATCTTAACTGGAGGCTCAGAAACAATATGATGAGTCATACGTTTGTATCTTATCAGCAAATGTATGACAAGGCTATGAACTTGGAGCGGTCTTACGATGAGAAGGATTCAGTTTTCGTAGAAAAGAAGCACAAGCGGGAGGACGCCAAGACGGGCAAGTCTGGCGGATTCCGACACCCTGGTGTACCTCAGAAGACCTACCAGGGCGGACCTTCAGCTAGCTCACCGAGCGTGGCACAAGGAGCGAAAAACCAGCCGGGCCGCACCACCAATCCACAGTATGGACAATGAAGCGGTCAGGGCCAAACCCAAAGGGGGTGATTCAATAACCGAAATCAGTTTATGGCAGAGGTGGTCTGCTACAACTGTGGCAAGACAGGGCACGTTTCTCGAAAATGCCAAGCTGATCTGGTAACCTGCTTTACGTGCGGGAGGAAGGGTCACAGAAGTCAGTTTTGCTTCTAAGGAGGCAACAGGGCTAGGAACGTAACGGAGGGGCCTGCAGAGGTCAGTCCGGAGCGCAAGCGTCGAGACCAGTTGAGAACCAGCCCAGACCCCCATCAGGAAGGGTGTATTCAATGAATCCCCAGGAGGCGCAGCAAGACGGAGCTGGAGTGATGGGTAACCTTCAACTTCTCTTCCGTTCCACTTGTGTGCTCTTTGATACTGGTGCAACTCAATCCTTTGTCTCCAAGTCTTTCCTTGAGAAGCACGACATTGGGGCAAATCTCATGTCTAACGTGCTATACATCGGGTTGTCTACAGGAGATGTTATAGGGTGCAGACAAGTAGTGTCTTATGCTTTAGTTGAGAAATGGGGTGAAAATTTTCACATAGATCTTATAGTGTTTTATTTGGGGAATTTTGATGCAATTCTAGGGATATCATGGCTAGAAAGATATAGGGCTACCATAGATTGTGACAAGAAAACAGTTTGAGTCACTAGTCGTAGGGGTGGAAAACTTGCCTGCCACGGGGAAGGATCGAAACCTGAAGTGACAATCGTATCTACCTTGACGGCGAACAAGCTTCTGAGGAAGGATTGTCAGGGATACTTGTGTCACATAGAGGTCCCTGCCATGGAAGAGAAAAGGATGCCAGAAATCCCAGTTGTGTGTGAATACCCTGACGTCTTTCCGGATGAAATTCTGGGAATGCCACCCGGTAGAGAATTTGACTTCTTTATTCAACTAATACCCGATGCAAACCCTACATCCAAGGCACCTTACCGTATGGTGCCGGCAGAGCTGAAGGAATTAAAGACTCAGTTCGAGGATTTGCTCGAGAGGGGATACATCTGACCAAGTTTCTCACCTTGGGGCGCACCTATGCTCTTTGTCAAGAAGAAAGACGGGAGCATGAGGTTGTGCATAGATTACCGGGACTTAAACAAAATCACCATTAAAAATCGATATCCACTGCCACGTATTGATGATCGCTTTGATCAGTTGCAAGGGGCAAAGGTTTACTCCAAGATAGGCCTATGCTCTGGATATCATCAACTACGTATCAAATCCACAGACATTCCAAAAACAGCTTTCCGAACGCGGTATGGTCATTATGAGTTCGTTGTCATGCCTTTTGGACTCACTAATACGCCTGTTGTGTTCATGGATTTGATGAATAGGGTCTTTAAACCCTATTTTGATCAATTCATGGTCGTCTTCATTGATGATATCTTAATCAATTGCAAAACTTCACAAGATCATGAGAATCACCTTCGAATTACCCTGCAAACCCTTAGAGAAAACCAGCTTTATGGGAAACTCAAGAAGTGCGAGTTTTGACTGAAAGAAGTTGCTTTCTTAGGACATGTGATCTCGAGAGAAGGTATCAAGGTCGATCCGAAAAAGATCGAAGCAGTGTTGAAGTGGGCTAGGCCTACAAGTGTGACAGAGATCAGAAGTTTTCTAGGGTTGGCAGGTTACTATCGTCAGTTTGTGGAGGATTTCTCGAAGATAGCCATGCCTTTGACTAGTTATACGAGGAAGAATACGAAGTTTGTTTGGTCGGAGAGCTGTGAGAAGGCATTTCAAGAACTCGAGAGACGTCTTACCTCAGCTCCGACGCTTACACTTCCCTCCGGTGAAGAAGGGTTCTGTGTGTACAGCGATGCGTCCAGGCAAGGACTTGGGTGTGTGCTTATACAACACGGGAAGGTGATAGCTTATGCATCGAGGCAATTGAAGCCATACGAGCTAAATTACCCGATGCATGATTTGGAGTTACCCGCGGTGGTGTTTGCAATTAAGATTTGGAGACATTACCTCTATGATATGTCTTGCAAAATCTTCGCCGACCACAAGAGCCTAAAATGCATCTTCACTCAGAAGGAGTTGAACATAAGGCAACGAAGATGGCTGGAGTTGCTGAAAGACTATGATGTAGATATTCAGTATCATCCAGGAAAGGCGAATGTGGTGGACGATGCTCTAAGCAGAAAGGTTTGGGGTATGGAAGGGAACTTGCATATAATGGGGATTACCCAGGATGTGCTAGTTGATGAGTTTCGTAAGATGGAGATCGGGGTTCGTGCTAGGACAGCAACTGGAAGACTCTCTGAAATACAAGTGTGCTTAAACTCCACAAGGAGATAGCTCAAGCGTAATTGACTGATGCTGTGTTTCAAAAGCTGAGGGAAGAAGTTCAGATGGGAACAGCAGCGGGGTTTGTGATTCATGAAGACGGATCATTGTGATTCAAGAATCGAATTTGTATACCCAATGATAAGATGTTGAAAACGAAGATTCTGGAGGAGGCTCATCAAAGCTTTTATTCCATTCATCCAGGGGGTACTAAGATGTACTAGGATCTGCGAAAGTGTTATTGGTAGAGCAATATGAAGCGGGAGATTGCTGACTTTGTCAGCAAATGTCTGGTCTGTCAACAAGTGAAGATTGAACATCAACGACCGGGTGGATTACTTCAACCGCTGGAGATATCGATATGGAAGTGGGGTGCGATATCCATGGACTTCGTGGTTGGTCTTCCTAGCACGGTTGGAGGGCTGAACTCCATCTGGGTGATCGTGGATCGCTTGACAAAATTCGCATATTTCCTACCAGTCAAGAACACATGGAGTGCTGAACGATTGGCTCAGGAGTATATAAGGACCATTGTGCGACTTCATGGAGTTCCTAACACAATAGTGTCTGACAAGGATACGAGATTTCAATCTCGGTTCTGGCAGAGTCTACAAGAAGCTCTTGGTACGAGGTTGAACTTCAGTACTGTCTTTCATCCAGTAACTGATAGTCAAATGGAACGTACAGTACCGACTCTGGAAGATATGTTGTGAGCATGTGTTCTCAATTTTCAAGGCTCTTGGGATCACCATTTACCGTTGGTCGAGTTTACCTATAACAACAGCTACCATTCCTGTATCGGTATGGCGCCATTTGAAGCATTATACGGTCGGAAGTGTAGAACACCAGTGTATTGGAATGACATTCAAAATGTGGTTCAATTAGGACCAGAAATGGTTCAAGAACTAGCTGACAAAGTGAAACTGATTCAAGGGAGGATGAAAATAGCTCAAGATCGATAGAAGAGTTACGCCGATGTAAGACGCAGACCTTTGGAATTTGAGGTTGGTGATCATGTTTTTCTAAAAGTATCACCAACCAAAGGTGTTATGCGTTTCTGTAGGAAGGAAAAGCTCAGTCCTCGGTACATTGCGCCATTTGAAATTCTTGAAAGGGTTGGTGCAGTAGCGTATCAGTTAGCTTTGCCAGCTGATCTGTCCACTGTGCATAATGTGTTTCATGTGTTGATGCTTCGCAAGTATGTAGTGGACCCGAGCCATATCATCCAGTATGATCCCGTGCCACTAACTGAGAGGATGACATACGAGGAACGTCCTCAAGAAATTCTTGATCGTCGCTTCAAGGTATTGAAGAATAAAACAATAGCACTAGTGAAAGTGTTCTGGGCAAATCATCTGACTTTAGAGACAACTTGGGAAGTTGAAGAAACCATGCGAGAGCACTACCCGTACTTGTTTAATTCTTAGAGTTCTCGACTCATGTTTCGGGGACGAAACATCCTAATGTGGGGAGGATGTAAAGCCCCTAGAAAATTGAGATCAAATAAATGTAAAAATTACGATCAAATAATAGTTTGTAAATTAATAAACGTAACAAAATATGCGATACTTCTTTTATAATAAATTAAAAGTGAGAAATGAATCTCGTTTAAAAGTCTTAAGACGTATCGTACGCTCGTAATTTTAAAAAATCGTGAGAAAGTTGGGATAACTTTTTGTCACGGAAAAATATGAAAATTATACGTTAATAACAACGTAATTTTTCGAGCGAGACGGTAAATTTGGATTGGTGGATATGGGAGGTACGGGGTTAATTAATCCTGCGATTAAACGAATCGGGGATGTTTTATTTTAAATTCTTTCACCACGTCTACCATCTTCTTTTCTCCATCACTCCACTAACCTAACCATCACGCACCACCCCAACTCCACCAAAGATCTCCATTAGCTAAATCCGACTTTCAAGCAATTTCTCTCCTTCTTATGCTTCCCTTCCTTCCCTTGCCATATCTCTTTGCAAACCAACAACCGCAGCTGTGGAGCAGCTTGGCAAGAAGGGGAAAACCAGACAATATGGAAAACACGAGAGGAAGAAGGAAGGCAGCGGCACAAGTACGTTCCGTCCAAAGAAGGAGTGAAACCGAGCTAACCATACCAAGTTAAACGCGACTCAAAACCGTTTTAACAAGAGGGTAAGCGCTGCGACTCTCATAGCTTAGTGTCATACAGTCCATTTGTAGCTAATAACGAAAGAAACGGTAAGGAAAACAAGCCACGGATGGTTGAAATGCTTTTATGAGCTAAAAGATGAGTTATGCTCGTGAGATTCGGAAACCTAAGATTTTACGTATCAAACAAGCCCAAAACTGAACAAACATGACAAGAACTAAATAAATGTTACGTTTATGAAGTTTTAGATCATTTGAGATTGAATTGGTTAGGTAAAACATGAAAAATTAACAAACCAATCATACCAGTTTCTGGACAACTTTAATATTAGATATTAAAATATATTTTTATCCCAGTTAGAGTCTGATTCAGCAAATAAGTCTAAAACAAAGTTGTAGAGGACTTCTAGAAGTTTCCAATGAATCAAGAATCACTCAATTTGGTTAAGAAACGAAGAAGTTATGCTCGTTTGAAGTTAGGCCTGAAAATCTGAAAAAAAAAACCCTGTCGCTCACTGCCTATATTCAGTCGCGGCCGCGACAAGACTAGTACCGGCCGTGACGCCTCTCAACCAGTCCAAAAATTTAATTTTCGACGTATTTATGTGTCGTATCAAGCCGTATACTCTCTATAACTACTAAAATACAGTATTTGGACAAGAAAACATAGAAAAATACACGTTTGATTGTATAAAAGTCAAGAATACAAAGTTGAATAAAAGTACGTAGTAGTTTACGTATTTGTGGGATATACGTAAATACGTGAAAATAACAGAATATACGTAAGAATACGTAGTGACGTAGTAGACGTATTTGTGGACGTATAATACACATGAATACGTAGAAATATTGAAATATATGAAAGAAATATGTAGTAACGAATGGATCGTACTTATACTGTGCAGGAACTGAGACGTAAACTGTTTTTCCTTTGGTATAAAGTAAACAACCCTAGACTCACATACAAGGTAACGTTTAGATTCCTGGTTTGGATGGCGATACATGTTAATATACTAATTGTATATTAATACGTGATGGGTAGTTTTGGCCTGTGCGCTGTGTTATGCTGTGCTATGTTATGTTTGCATTTCCGTGTTATTGTATGATTGTGTGGTAGCACTTATAACTTATCGCAGTTCATGGTAATCTAACCCTGATAGTCTAAATGCTAGGGTTTGGGTAGGTTTTTCTCCGTTAACCCCGTACGTTATATGATTGTGATAAAGACAAATGTTAGGTTTACAAGGTTTAGCATACGATAATGGATAAAGGTTAGGGTTAATACAGATTAATCCTATAAATGATGTCATGTTAAAGATGAACATGTAAAATGGGAATGAATTCATGAGAGGTGAGATTAATCTCCGAGTTCGTTAATACTACTGAGTTGTTACAATGTGGCTTGGTGAAAATGTCATGTTAAACTGTACAGGGATGAGTAGTTGTGACTAATCATTTTATACGCGTAGACAACCCTATGAGGTTGTCAGGTTGTGGGGTATCTCGCTGCAGGAGACACTTGGACGTCGTTACAGGTTGATCCCCTTTTTCGAGTGATTCCGGACTTTAAGCTTCTAGAAGAAGCTATGGATTTACATGTTTAACCAAGATCACAGTGTTAACAAGAGGATATTTGTGGTCTGTCATGTATGTTAATTATATGGCAGATTTTATTGTGGTTTCAAAACAGATTGTTCTCTCTTTCTTTCCTTTTTGTGCTTCCCCTGAAAACGGGGGCGGCACGTTACTGAACTCGTATATCTTACTGCATTGCTTTTCTTCTGTTTCTTGATTTTCATCTTTTCAGGTTCAAGACTTGATGAAGGATTTTGATTAAGTTATGATTCTGTTTGTAATATTAATGCTTGGGCAACATTTCTAAGTTTATGCAGCTTTAATATGTAATAAATAAGTAAACTTGTGGATCTAATTTGATAATACTTTAAGTGTATTTTCATTTGGATTTATTCTAAACCAAGTTAAGTTGAATTGCATGGCTAGGGTTTGTGGAACCCTGGCGACAGTAATGCCACGAGGGTTTTCAGAAAAGGACTTGAAAATCGGGACGTTACAGGTAGCCTCCTCCACTTCGTTAGACTCTTGCAAAACGAGTTTCCTCCTTGTTTGTCTTGGAGACCTCACGATTATTTTCTTTTGCTGTACTTTTGGTTTTGCAGTAGGACCCTTCTCTACCACATCCTTCAATGACTGATCAGAGACCATTGAGGTAGTTTGAATTGTCTTCCCTTTGTTGGTAAACCCTGCAAGTTGTTTGCCAATCTTTGAAACGTTGATTTATTTTGATACAGTCCAAGCTCTCCTTTTCCTCTCAGACAACTTTAGCTTTGCCTTCAACAATATTTTATTAATTCATCCCATAGAGTAGATGTCTGCCCAGTACTACCTTATCCAGATGAACAGTTTTATCCAATTGGTCTTAGATTTCATCAGAATTGTCCAAATTATTTCCGGCTGATATATGATAATCTGATTCTTGACAAACTCCCTTGACATAATTGCATTTTTTCACGTCTATGTAATAACTTGAATTTCCGAATTAAATAAAAATAAATAAATAATTTTTTGATATGGTTTAAGAGAATTGGGGGAGAAACTTTATTAGGAATACCAATCTTAGCATAGCGAAAAGACAACAGCTACAAACGAAAGATTACGAGTTCTAATCTTGATGAAATATTTTAATTTCTTTTAATCAATAAAACTCTTCATTTTCCTAATCTAACCGTTATAAATCTTTAATACCCCTATTAAATCGCCATAACTCTTTATCTTTCTACCGTTATAAAACAACCCCTTCACTTCCTATTCCTAGCTGTTAGGATCTATTCCTAGAAATATAATGTGATTTCAAACAAACTAACTTTGGACACTCAAAAGGATTTTACAGTAGTAAGTTTCTTCTTCTCTTCTTCCTATGAACTATTTTTGATAGTCAAATGTTAAGCCCATCACACGCGACTTCCCTATACGAATTCGATCCACCACGCCAGAAGGTTTGCCGTGCCGAACAGAACCTTCGGCTGCAATGGCGAAGGTCACATCGGTCTCCTCTGTCGAAGACGCAATGATGGGCTCGCTGAGGGAGATCCACCAAGCCGACCGCGGCCCAACCACGACCAACCCGCAACTCAACCGTGACCCAACCACAGCCCAATCGCATGACCCGACCAGAGCCCGACGACCCGCCGCGCGACCTAATCCCTTCCTCCACTCTCACAGGGCCGACGGGAACGATACTCGTCGTCCTTGGCCGGACATCCCCGGCGCCGGACATCCCCGGCCGGACATCCCCTGGCTGGACCGTCGAACTCAATTGCGAGACCATCACGAGCCCCTGCACTTCTCTGCGAAGAGATGAAATGGGTTGACTTAGTTATATAATTTGCAATAGTATTTCGTTTCTTTCAAATTATAATATTTTTTTATCCCATTTAAATTATAATATTATCTTATTTATCAATTTTTTCATATGAAATATAAAAATATCACTATTTTATGTCACATCAACCCATTCATCATCATTTCTCTTTCTTTTTTTTCCTCGTTCCTTTATCTCACACACTCACAAGGATAAAATTATCATTTCTTATTAATTCAAAACACACATAAATTATCATGTCGGATCAAACCGTTATAATTTGAATGGACGGAGGAAGTATATATATATATATACACACAAAAATAATATTATGATTTTACTATGAGAAAAGGGAGTTTGTTACTAACAACATATAAATTTGTTACTATAAGATTTTTTTTATAATTATTTTTATGTTTAAATTTTCTAATCATTTAATCTTTATTATCCATTCATCGTTAATAACACATAATGTTACCCCAAACCCTTTTACTATTGTTCAAATACTTATAAGTGTTCTACACATATATCGTGTAGGAGTGGATGTTGCAAGACATTGGAAATCCTGAGCAGGAATATTAATCGTAATCTCTCAAGCATACGCTATCGAGGTAACAAGCATCGTTACCTTTATTTATAACCTAAAGTAAAATTTAACGATGTGCCTGCATGTTTATGAAATGTGTGATCTGCGTGACTAAAAATGCCACATGAAATAATTCAGTTTCGATAAAATCTTGTTCACATGAGAATTTTAATCATTCTTGGATTAGAGTTTTAGTAACGACGATATTACTTGCATATATTTTAAAGTATAATATTTCTTTGTAAGTACTCGAACATTTATAAAATAATATTCTGAAACGTTTTGTAATTGATTTTAAAATTTTTATGTTATTTAATAAAATATTTACATATAAATTGCATGTCATGAACTATGCTAATTAATTAAACATGCATGGTTGTCTGTGTTATGCTGATTGTGTTGATTTTCGGTAATTTAAAGTACATAACGTACTCAAGTCATTACAAGCCATCTAATTCCCTATGAACGAAACACAAATCAAATCTCGAACATAATAATGTAATCCATGATAGTCCCCACCTATACATTGCAAGCCATCTTCAAATTCTGTGTCTAAATAATTACTTGATTAACAATCCTGAAATTATCAACAATACCTGTTAATTAAAAGGCATTATCCCAGTTAACTTCGGATTGAGATAGTCATGTTTACCTGGCTAGCTCGGGGG
>JAOVYX010004684.1:0-10047 GCA_035668315.1 Drosera spatulata
GGTGTTTAAAACAAAGACGGACACTAATAATTTCATGAATTTTTCTTTTTTCCTTTAAATTGTACGTTTCTGTTTTCAACAGACACGACAAAGAAAGGAAAAGAAATAGTGACTTTTCAATGAGGGGTAAAATTGTAATGTCCCATCCGTCTTTATAAAAAACGGATTGTCGCTTGAAAAAAGAACGGATGCTATAAATCTTGTTTTAAATCAAGCCGTTCAATATGCCACATGGACGGCTACCATCGATTTCGTCAGAGTTGGCTAGATCATTGCATTCAGCCACCCTTGCCTATTATCATCACTCATATATATAGGGCGCATCGTTGCTGTTGCAAAAAACAGCGTAGTGGCTGGCACAAACTGTAGGTTATGAAATTTATATTGTAAGTTGAAAAAATTATATTGTAACTTGTTGAATGTATAAAGTCAGATTTTAGTTATAAAATACACTAAAAACTTGATTATACACATTTTATAACTTACAATAGAGATTTTTCAACTTACAGTAGAAAATCGCCAACATACAGTATTTTCAACAGCTTCTACGTTGTCCTTTGTAGCACACTTGTATTTCTCATATATGTATAAAGAATGATCCACAGCGAGCGCTAGCTAGATATGCTTAACCAACCAACACTTATAAGGCGTCCATCTGTTTGAATAAAAAAAAAGGGGGGAGGCCCAATCCGTTTCAAAGTACGACGGATATCATTAAAAACTAAAAGCGGATATAAAGAAACATGAAATTAGATTGTGACCCTAAATGGGCCCTAAATTATTTGAAACTGATCAAGGAAAATAATCACGGATAACTGACATCCGTAAATAAGTACAGCTAGTACAAAAGATAATCAAATGAAAAACTGACACATGTCGAAATCAAAGAGTTAGGCTAGCCTCTGTCTGTACTTTAAACGGAGGCAATAGATCATCCATTGAATGAATGACACTTGTCGAAATCTATGGAGTCAAGGCTAGCGTCCGTCAGGATTTAAACCGGGGTCAGGGCTAGTATCCATTCAGATATCTATGATGTAAGGCCGTTTTTGTCAGTACTTTAAACGGATTCAAATAGATCATACATTGTAAGACTGAAACAAGTCAAAATCTTAGGAGTCAAGGCTTGTCTCTGTCAGGACTCAAACGGAATGGAGTTAAGGCTAATATACGTTCAGAATAGCTTACTAGCTTAACTTGTGTATGTATCCGTCGATAGTTATGACAGATGTCTTTTATAGTTTGTAGATCCTTACAAGGATCTGCCATCTTTAAAGGGTTTTGAAAAACAGGTCAATGAAGTTAATGGTGACAGTCAACATGGTATCAAAACACAAGCTCATTGACAAATGGAAACACGCAATACATTCTTCACTTCCGTATCATCAAATTTTTGCAGTAGAAATGGACTCTTATTTTGATTTCAATGAAAAGTGAGAATATATCACCCTCCAATGTCCCCGTAAAGGATGAACCGGACAATCCAGAGCCATTTCAAGGTAAGACTTTTTCACTTTATAAGAAGTTGAGTCAGCCTCCAAAGCATTCGCATAAAGTGTGGGATTCTAGGTAACCATCAAGACCAGAAGAAAGTGAACTCGTTCAGAAGAATACAGTTTTTGAATGCTCGCTTGTCGATCAGTGGGAAAGCCAATCGAGTGTGAAGAGAAGATGACGAAAGAAAAGATCAGAAAATGGGATCATGCAAAATATACCGATTGTAAAGCGAGGATATTCGTCGTCCATCGTGTTGTGGAAAATGTTTGGGTCGTTACGAAATATCACGTCGGCCATAATCATCCTTTCGTTTCACCCAGCAAGCATAATTTGACGTCTACAAGGGAATACATCACTCCTATTGCGAGATCTTTTATTTCTCTCATGGAAGAATCAGGTATCCAGGATAGCAGAATGATGAACGTGCTCTGCATGTAGGCTGGAGGTATCAATAATGTTGGTTTTATGGAGAGAGACATCCGTAAAGAGTTACGAGATTTGGTGAGATTTTGAGTAGACAAAATAGGAGATGCGCAGGCCGTGGTAAATCATTTAAATAAGCTCAGTAGTTAAGCTAAGAGAAACTTTTTCTATCATTAGAGGGCGAATGTGAGGAACAAAATCGACACGATATATGGATCAACTCTAAATCCCACATGGCTTATGATCGTTTTGGAGATGCGATTACGTTCGATACAGCGTATCGAACATACAAGTATAAAATGTCTTTTGCTCCATTTACTAGTGTCAATCACCATTATTATTCCATTCTTTTTGGTTTTGTGTAGCTTAGGGATGAGACTGAAAAAACATTCGAAAGGGTGTTTAGCACTTGGTTGAAAACGATGAACAACAACGCTTCGAAGGTAATCATTATGGACCAAGATAGAGCGATGGGTAATGCAATTGCAAGAATATTCCCGAACACTCATCATGCTTAATGTTCTTGGCACATAAGTTCGAAATATCCAGAAATATTGCATCATGTTTATTTGAGTCACCCAGGCTCATTTAGATGTGATTTTCAGGCTTGTGTTTTGAAATCCTTGACCATTGTTGTTGAGTTCAAAACACGTTGGCGAGAGTCGTTGATCCAGTATGGGTTGACGAACCATAAATGGTTGTGGTTTTCGAGTTTGTTACTTATGTTTGACCATTCATTGGGTTTACGATTGGTACTTACAAAAACGTATCATTACTTTTAGATTATTTCCTTATCCTCATAGTAGCGAGGAAATTTATAATTTGATTTTGAGCATTCTACATGAGTTTAAGTTGTTTGACAAGATCTTGAGTATATCTTTTGATAATGCTTCAAACAATGATGGAATGGTACAAATGTTTAAAACCGTTTTGGATCCTATGTGTGATGGTATGTTACTCCGTACTAGGTGTTGATGTCACGTAATAAACCTTGTAGTTAAAAATGGCCTCCAAGATGAAACTATTGGACACTATGTACAATGTATCCGTGATGTTTTGATGTTTCCTAATAGGCAAGTATAGGAATTCAAGACTTTATGCAAGGAGATGAGAATGAAGCCTCTGAAACTGTTGTTGGATGTTCAACATCGTTGGAACTCGAAATACTTGATGTTGAAGAGGGCGGTGCAATACAAGGAGGTCTATAACCAATTCGTTATCTCAAAATTTTCGAAAGGGAAGCCTTCAACCAAATGTTGGTATATTGTGCAATGTTTGTGCTACTTGTTGGAGGTCTTCTACGAGGCAACGGTAAAATTATCGTGTATTTACTATCCCACTTCTCATCTTATTCTTCCCGAATTACTTAATATAGCTAGATTGTTAAATGACTACAGATATCTAGGATCTTTTACCCATGTCATTCCAAAAATGGAGGCTAAATTCCTCAAGTACTATGAGGATATCCCTCCATTTTTTTCCATTGCATGTTCTTTGAATCCCCTAACAAAGTTATAAGGGATAGAAAATATATTAGATGCAATAGATGAGAACTTAAAAATAAGACAAGTGATAAAATAGAGACATTTAAGAATGGAATGTTTCATATTTATGACAATAGAGATGGCAGACATCAAATTGTCTCACTTGGAGCTTCAAGTGCTAGTAGTTCCTCACACCAACAAAATGAAGATAAATATCAATATCTTTACAATCTTGTTAAGAAGAAGAAACCTAACAGTGCACAACAATCTTTCAATGAATTCACCATATATCAACAAAATAACTTCTTTGCTTTCATGTCTCCCAACGATTTAGTCAATTTTGATATCTTATCTTGGTGGGAAGTTTCTTTCGTGCACTATCCTATTTTGGGAGCAATGGCACATGATATTCTTAGTGCTCAAGCTTCCACGGTGGCTTCTGAGTCATGCTTCTCCAATAGCGGTCGAGTGCTTGATGATAGAAGAAGCCGGCTATGTCCTGAATCTTTGGAGTGCTTGGTATGTTGGAAGGATTATCTTGATGCTAGATACCGGGAACAAGTCAAGAAAGCCGACAAGAGGACTTCCAATTCGGATGGGAGTTTGGAAGAGATGGAAGATACTGTGACTTCTTTAGAGTGATTTTTCGATATGCTTTTGATAATGTATATAGCAATATTGTTTTTGAATGTTAAATTAGTTCATGAGGTATGGTTTTATGTCACCCTCATCTTCTATTTTTGTTGAAATTAATAAAGTAACCAAGGTTTCGCCCAGGACCTAGATAAGTTTGGGCTTAATATTGTACAAATCACGATGATTTGATCAAATTATAGAAAAATTGTAAACGGTTTTCGAAAAGCATAAACGGTTCTGATGCAAAAATGTCAATTATAGGAAAAACATCACCGGTTTTCAATAAACCGTCACAAGTTTTAATGTCCAGAGACAACCTTCAAAATAACACATCAAAACCGTCATCGGTTTTCGATCACTACGAGCACTTCAAAGTGGAACACATCAAAACCTTCATCGGTTTTTGATCATTGAGAGAAACTCAAACTAGAACAAATCAAAACTGTCACTGGTTTCCAAAATCGTCATCGGTTTAAAATCACTGAGAACAACTCAATCTAGATCTGCAAAAAACCATTATCGGTTTTCGAAATCGTCATCGGTTTTAGATCACTGAGAGCAATTCAATTTGAACACTAAAAACCGGTGACGGTTGTCAAGAAATCATCAATGATTTTTTCCAGATCTGCATTATAACCCCCTGATCCCTTCTTCTTCCCCTCACTTTTTCCCCACTTTTCTCTCTTCGACCCCAAATCCTAACCCACCCAAATTACGAATTACACCAAATAAAGTCCAAATCTCCCCAAATCTCATCCCATCTACACCCATTCTTCAATTCCCACGAATCAATTTCATCAAAACACCATGATTCTCACGAATTCATTCCTAATTTTCGTTTTGATTTCAATGCTCAACACCCGAGGTCGAAGACAACTGGGTGATGACGATAGATCGGATGATGGCTTCAACGCATCCGATGTATCGAGGATCCCATCTCCTCCACAACCCCGACGCGGTGCACCCCGTCGCAATCCTTCTAGGGCGACGAATGTTGACAAGGGGAAGGGGAAGCAACTGGCTAAGGAGACAGGAAAGGGAAAACGAAAGCCGATGGAAGACGTGGGTGTGGAGAAGTTGAAGATCGATGGAAATACCGGTGGTTCTCGTCAAAAGAACGCGATGAATGCCGAGATTGCGAGACCCATGCAAATCGACCCTACGGGAGGTAGTCAATCTAGTGCCACTCTTGAGTTTCTTTCTGATCATTATGAGGGTGTGTACAATGCACATTTGAAGAAGGAACTTAATTATGGTCATGTGATTGGCTTGAGCAAAACAACTTTTCAAGGTTTAGTGATTGGTTTGGATCTCAAGGTTAGAAAGATTTGATAACCAATAAGACAACTAGATGCTATCCGAAGATGGTGCGATTGTTTTATGCTCACTTCGAGCCTATCCCGATGAGAATTTGCCACTATAGGTCATGGGTTAAGGGTAAAAACATTGTGCTCACACCGAAGATTATTGGTTAAGCTTTGGGGATCAATTTTGAAGAAATAGTGGAGGTCGAATAAAATTGTTGGGATATGGTTGAGGGGTTTAGTGGTAGGAAGGCTTGTGAGATTTTGTTGAAATGTAAAATCACAAATGCCTATGCCTTCCATGCTAATGAATTAGATCCCGAAATGAGGGTATTGCATCTTATAGTAGGTCAGTGATAGAAGGGAAAAACCGGGGGGATGGATAATCCAACACGTAATGAGATTTTGCTCATGTATGTGTTGGTTGAGAAATGGTTTATCAATCTTTCTTTCTTTCTTCTTTATCAAATGGACAAGTGTGCTAATGATCATAGAAAGGCTCTTGCATTTGGGAATAATATTTTCCAAATTTTTAAGTATCATGATTTTGATTTGAGTGAGGAGAAGAGGATAGAAAACACTTTCAAGGTTTTTTGAAACAGCTGACGGTTTTGATGTTTTAGGGAAAAAAAAGAAAAGAAAAAGGGCCTTAAAGCCCTTTTCCTACGGGCCGAGCCACTATGATTGGGATTAAGGCTCAGACCTGGCCTCGGCCCTCGGGGTGAGCTGGCCCGGGCACAGTAAAAGTCAATTGGGTCGGACCAAGCCCGAGCTTTTGCCGGGCCGGGCCATTGGACCGGGTCGTTACATGGCAACACTAATGGTGTGACTACTTAGTTGGCTACTTTATTCAATCAGAGGTACAAGATGGTTGAATCCTCAACGAAAGGAGTGTGCGGAAAGGTTGGCTTGGAGGAGGTCTAGGCAGATAATTCAGGGTTTTATATTATTTTTATTTTTTTAAATTCCCAGGTGATCAAACCAAAACGAAGATTTTGAAAAGAGGCCCTTGGTTATTCTATGGTAAAGCTTTGATCTTGCAACAATGGACTTCAGACCTCATCCTTTGCAAGATTAGCACAGGAAAATCCATGGGATGGGTCAAGTTCCTAAAAGTTTCCTTGTCCCTTTGGACTTGTGGTGGCTTAAGTGGTATACCCAGCCTTGTGGGCAATTCCTTGTATGCGGACTCATTCACTGAAAATGGATCCAGATTGGCCTTTTCTCGTATATGTGTGGAGGTTGATGCCACAAAACTGCTACCTGACAAGGTATATATATTGATAGGGGAGATTCGACATGAAATAAGTGTTGAGTATCAATGGAAACCACTGATATGTAATAAATGTGGAGTTTTTAGCCACAAATGCAAGGACCCTGTGCTAGAGAAGCAATCTTTGGCAGTCATAGTCCTGAATGACAAAGTTCCTACAGCAGCTGTAACAGGTGAGGATGAATGAACTCAAGTTAGAGGGAGAAATTATAAGAGGGCAGAGAAAGGGGTGACCATCAGGGATCAAGCTCTACCTTTGACAATTGATGATTCAGATGCCGATAACTAGCTCAGACATGATGCTCTCTTTGAGGATGTTCGTCAATCTGATAGCTCAGCATAGTCAGAGGATTCCGAGGAAAATTAGAAGGAGCAGCACCTTTCCACTTCATCTCAGATCCTGCAAGTCCCCGGAACGCAGTAAGATATGATCACAGAACATTCTCCTAATCTTGATAAGGCTATGTGTAATGAATCGAGAAAATAAATATATTAATTATTGCGTAAGGACGCGAACGTTGGAGGAGAACATACAATTTAAAATACAAACACGCGCTAGAATTAGAAAATTTAGTATCTCGGAATCACATTCTAATTAAAACATGAACCCGTAAAAAAATACTGAGAATTTTGATATATTTATCTCAATGATCGGAAGACGTATTTCTATCGAACATAATTTTAAAGATAACGCAATCCCAAATTATCTTACTCCGACCAACACGAATTGCCACGTGATCACTCATCCCCTCCCTTTATCTCTTCCTCCCCGATCCCTTTTTCCTCCTCTCTTCTTCCTCTTCCTCTCCCTAACCTTCCATCAACGGCACCCTGCAACAGCCACCCACAAGTAGCCACCGTCGCCCGTCATCGCCTCCTAACTGTCGTCTCCGTCACCCGTCGCCAGCCATCCCGTCAGCCGCCATCCAGCCCCGATTTCCCCCATACCTCCCTTCCGCCACCACCACCAAACACCCCAACCAAACCGCTACCAGGCCGTTGTCGCACCAGCCGCTGCCACCACGCCTTCCGTCGTCGCTGCACCACCCGCCACCGACCAACAACCCACCCTCCCCTCTTCCTTTCCTCCTCTCCTGCACGCAAATCCCGGCCGCTCACCACCACCACTCCCTGTCTACCAGCTGCCGCACCGCCACCAGACGCCACCAGTAGCCACCGCAGCTCACCAGTGTCGTCGTCGTCACAGCCAACCAGCAGCCGCTATGCTCCTCTTTTTCCTCTCACCCAAGGTAACCCAACCCCTCAAATTTTCCCTTGGTCTGGAGTGAGATGTGCGTGTACTCATGGTTATGTGAAGTATGATTTGTGATGATTATGGGAATCCTGGTTATTTGATTTTGTGATGTGAGTTGTTGGTTGGTGAAAAACGATGATCCGTGGGTGACGGTGAGTTCGGGGTTGGTGAGGATGTACGGGCGAGTGTGTGGTTAAATGGTGAATATTGTTGAGTAACGATTTATAAAATAGTAACGTTCTGTGTAAGCTAGAATTAAGTTTGATTATAATATAATGATTTGACCTATGATTAAAAAAATGAGCGTATGCCTCAACGGAGTAATTAACTCAAAATGTTAATTACGAAGGTAAAACAATAAACAACCCAATTCATGGAATTAGAACATTCTTATACTACAACATTTGCCATAGGAATAAGACAACACTTAGGGAATCGTTGCGTAATTAAATGATATACATGAGTGAAACGGTCGAAATATATTTTAATCCGTATGAGTACGTCGAGTCTTTACTGTGGCAGGTTGGGAGTAAGGAAAGATTAGCTTTCCTTATGTGTACGGGGTGTTATCGTCGAGGCATTGGGCACTAACTTGCAGGGACCCGAGATTACGACAGGAGTAGAGGATAACCCTGGCAATTCGGATGCCGGGCAGTTGCTTTCAAGGATGCCATTAGGGGTTGCTGGATGACTGTTTGCAGGGACCCGAGGTTGCGACAGGGCTTAGCCACCCCTAGCAACTTGGGTGTTAGACTGTCGTTTGTAGGGAGCCGATCGACAATATATAGTTGTGGTCTCAGACTGAAAGTGGAAGGAATCTCCACACGTTAATGTTACCAAACTAACATTCAAATGAAATCACGTTTGTGGATTCGATATACTGAAGTTGACAACGTAAATAATGAAAGTAAACATGTGAATGGATAAACAGAACGATTAGACGTGAAGGGACCGAAAGTTGAACTGGTGATAATAACAATAATGAGGTTTTAATATACTGTCAAAATGACAGTTATGAACGTGCTAGGATCCTAGCACATGCAGTCACATCATTGGCAGTACCCGGGGTCTGCTCATTGGCAGTACCCGGGGTCTGCTGAGCATATCTCTTGCTCACGGGTTTCTCTTTCCTTGTTTTCTTTTGTGATTAGGCTCAGGTGATGATGACGAGACCTTCGAGTAGGCGCATGCTTATGATGGTGTCCCCGTGGAATTTACAATGTCATGTTGTAATACTTAATTGTGTGGTCTAACGCTGAACGTCTGTAATAATGAACATCTTGCACTGTTTTCCACAACTGGGGTAAATGTATTTAAACTTTATGTATTAATAATTTCAGTTTGTAATATTTAAGGATTGACATCTATTTCCAGTAGTGAGGTTGTGTTAGGGATTGATTGATCATGGCTTCCTAATACGTTATTATCATCGACCCTGTCCTATCAGATGCCTTGCTTGGACACAGTCTGTAGCGGCAGTGAAGTCACATGCCAGCTAAGCTGGAGGAATTATCGTGGCGTTACACTATAAGGTTATTCAAACCTATCTAGGTTGGGGATTTTTATTCCAACCCTAGTCGGTCCCAAGTCCAGATAAAATGGTGAGGGTTGTGTGTTAGGTAGCCGACAACCAACACGTAAAAAGTTCCGTTGGATCTCTCAACATGAATATGACGACTTGTGAAAATTTCCTTGTGGCGTACCTCAGCAGCGACGCATTGTACGGCCTGAGTGCTTCGAAAAATGAATAAAGGCCGCTACATCGACGTGCGAATGTAGTGAAAAATGAGCAAGGGTTTCAGCATCACGGACGGATGCAGTTAAAGAAGTTAGTCCAAAAAATAGAGTTCGTTTAGCTAGTTGGAACATTGAGACCTTGGATGGAAAACTTTTAGAGGTAGTAGACACAATGGTTAAAAGGGGGATTCATATCGCTTGTGGACCGGAAATAAGATTAAGCTTATTCAAAGTACGGGGTTCAAGCTATGGTATTGTAGTCGGACTAGAAATGGAGTTGGTATAATTATGCGTAAAGAGTTGGTAGAAAATGAGGTTGATATCAAGCATTGGAGAGATAGGGTGTTGATTGGGAAGGAACTGATTAATGTGGTAAGTGCTTATGCCCCGCAAGTAGGTCTTGGAGAAGATGCTAAGGTTCAGTTTTGGGAAGACATG
>JAOVYX010004685.1:0-10047 GCA_035668315.1 Drosera spatulata
GCGGAGGAGGAGATCAGAGATCAAGTACTACGAGTGCAGACGGAACTCACCGAAATCGGCCTTGATCGGTGGAGGCGATTTGGAGGAGGAGACGATCGAGGTGGTGAGGGAGAAACTGATGATGGATCTACACAAGGAGGTGGACAAGATGAAGGCCAAGATGTTGTCCGAAAAGGAGATTGAGGATCCGGTGAGAGTGGCGCCGGAGACAAGGCCGTGGAATCTGAGGACGAGAAGAGCCGCCTGCAGGGAGCCGACGATCAACGGTGGCGGAGCCAAGAATGGGGTGAGGATTGAGGAGATGAGGAGACCTAGCTTTTCCCCTCAGCCGGTGAGGACGACGGCGGTGGCGACGACTGAGATCAAGTCGCCTCCGAGGAGGAAAGGGGACGAGGAAATTGGTGGTGGTGGTGGGAATGGTGGAGGGGAGAAGCGGCCGAGGGCGAAGTTCTCAGTGGCGCTGACGAGGCAGGAGGTGGAGGATGATTTCATGGAGATTGTGGGGAAGAGGCCGGCGAGGAAGCCCAAGAAGAGGCCAAGATATGTGCAGAACGAATTGGATGTGAGTATTGCTAGTTGATTTCGTGTTCTTTGGAGTTCTGATTTGGGAATTGAATCTCCAAGTTTGTGATCTTGGTTGTAAATTGACTGATTGATCGATTCATCATCACTGATTCATCTTGTTGGTTTATGTTTTGCAGACGTTGTTTCCGGGGTTGTGGTTGTCGGAGATCACGGCTGATATGTATAGGGTCAATGAAATTCCCGAACTTGTCAAGGTAATTGATCGATCCAATGATTCATTCCTTTGATCTCTCCGCTTCTGATGTTTCGATTCGTCGTAGCTGTGAAGTGTGGGCTCTTCTGGCTGTCGATGAATCTCCGTCCACTTATTTTGTTTGTCTAATTGATCTGATCAATGATGCAATTCATGTTTGTTTTTGCAGTGGTGATGATGATGATGATGATGGAAAGAGATGATTATGGAGGCAGAGGTTTCGTTTGTGTTAGGCTTTCCCCCATTGACAAGGTTAAGTTATATGAGACTTGTTCTCTGGTATAATCTTGCACTCTTTCTGGTATGGGAATCTCATGAATTGTTGAATTCCTGTTACCTGTATTGTAATTAGAGCTATATTTATATACAGCTGCTAATCTTGGTTATCAATAAAAGTTGGTATTTTTTTTCAACATATCAGAATCTTGATTCGAGTAAAGTTCTCCGTCACGATGCTCTTTTATTGATTCGAGTAAATTTCTCCTACTCTTTCTGGGATTGACTATTATGGGTAGAAATGTTTGGGTTGGATGGTTGTGGGGGAGAAAGGGCGATTGAAGGAAAAGGAAGGGAAGAAAAGGTTGTAACTTTCACTCCACAGTTTCATACTAATGAGTTCTTGCTTCTTGCTAAGGGTTTTGGGAGACGTATTGGCTGCTTTTGAAGTTTCTTCTTTGCGGGTAGTTTTTTGATGTCGTTCTGGAATTTGGTCCCGGGGTTTGTATCTACGCCACGATTACTAGAGGATACTACAGGTTCGGCCTCCTCCCTGGTCCTCTACTACTGCTAGTAGGGAAATGTCCCACTTGGCCGCAAAGCCGAACACCAGGCAAACTGACCAACATTAGGAAGCAGAAGACCCATCAAGGCTGACTGGCTGAGAGCCTCATTTCAGAGCGATTTGTTTGACAAAAAATCCACGAGTGGAGCTGATAGTTGGTGGAAGTAAAAAAAAAAAAAAAAAGACCGGATTGCTATTCGGGAAGCTGCATCTGCAGCTCAGATCGCAGGAAACATGGATAAACGAAATAATATGAGCCAGATCAGTTGCATAAGAAAATCTGATCTCGCAGAAATCCAAGCAGTTAGAGCTCAAACGACGAAAACCAGGAGAACAAATCAAGTTTCTACAAGCACACCAGCCCCAACAGGTAAAATTTCTTACCATAATAAACATGGGCCAAGCGTGATCTCCGCTCACCTTTTTCCTAACTTCGTTAGTCCATCAGCCATCGCGCAAGGGCCAGAACTGCAATTACGTTATAGATCTACATTCGGTATGTGTTTTGGAGTAACCTGCACCTGTCAATTCTTTCTTGGTGGTACTGGTACACCTTCATCATTCATTCATCTATGATGTTATAGCTATGAGCGCTCGACGAGGGTGGCTTTACGAGTTCCTCCTGTACACTTGACTGTTTCAAATGCATATGTCTGTCTGTTAAATAGTCTCTTTGCCGTGTGCTCATGTGTGCAAGTTTATCGGCTGCGCATCTATACCTAATAAGAAATTCGAATTTCTTTATTTGATTGATTCATTTTCTTGAGAATTTCTCAAGAAAAGGTACTGTTTATCGGCTGCAACTAAACGAAGCTTCTAAACAACATTGATAACCCAGACTACTCTCTTCAAATAAGCACAAGTACAAGGCGATGGTGTGTTTCCTCTGCTTGCTGGCAATGCAAACAAGAATCATCATTTCTTGGCCCAAGCACATTGCCAAAACAGATGTGCACAGTTATCAATAGTTTTTCTATGTACATAATGTGAATAACCAAAATAACGTAACAAATCGAAAGAGAGTCCATTCACGCAAGAAACCTTGCATAAAGAGAAAATGTTGCAGTCATTTCCAACGAAGAAAAAACGGGGGTTCTAATCTATTTGAAACAAAAGAGTACGGAGTACCATCGATGCGAAATGAAATCATCCCTTGTGCTCACCAAATGAAATCATCCCTGGAGCACACGAGAAGTCGAAACCTTAGTCGCCGCCAACCCGACGATTGATTCATCTAAGGGACAAGCCACCACCAACTTCCCTGCAAGTTTGGATCATGCAGAATAATCGTATCATCAACCTTTCCTCCACTACTTGTCTTGGTTTCTTCAACCACCACTTCTCTTGGTTCGTTCTCCATGGGTTATCGTTGAGGAGGGCTTTGGTTTACTGGTGACCTCTTCACGTCCTCTATGTGACGGAATTATATGGATATGTTTTTCTTTTTCTTTTTTCTTTTTCATTCATCAAGTACGAAATAAACAAATGCGACGCACCCATAGTATATGATTTCTGCAACACGTCAATTGCAGTCGAGGGAACAACTGCACAGATTGGAAAGCTTAACGTATGAGTCCCCCGGCGTATTGAGGGGGAAGATAAGTACTACTGGCTTTGTTGTGCCGTGGAAAAGGGGTAATGTTGGTTAGATGATGTTTATCGAGATAAAATCAAAATATCAAACCAATCCTAAATTCGAAACAACAATTCAAAAATTTCGTAAGTGAAATAGAAAAAAATCCATGACAATATTGGATCAAAACACAAATATGGTGTTGTTTTCTGAAACATCAACGCTTATTTATGAGATATCATGCAAAATACATGGATTTATTGAATATCTATATATAACCAAGGAAAATGACCTCAAGCCATTCGACATAATTTTCTTATTCATATCTCTACTCTATAGTGTTACAAATTTACAATATCGTTTTAAAACATAGGGAATCACTCTTTATACATCTGCATGCAGTTTTATTCCCTGTATAAAAAAAATATATTTAAAAAATATTACTTTTTTCAAGATCACATATTCAAACTCCAGTGAAGCGGAATTAGCTTAATGATAAGCTGCTATCTAGCGGGGTTATGTGGATAGTTTATTTTCTTCTCTTTATATTCAAACACCAGCCGTATAATCTGATAATCACCCATATAAAACTTAATGAACTCAAAATTCCTGTCCCAGAATCCATGCCAAAAAAAAAAGAAACAATGTGAGGAGGAAGAGAGGAGATCTTTAGTTGTATGGTTTCGATTCATAGTTGAAGGCTACTATGGGATCGATTCCCTGACCTCTCTCCACCTTGCGGTTGAGCCATTGACCATGTGAGACGGGGGTGGCGAATATAATGCAATTTTTCCTTTCGGCTAAAATGCAAATCACAACTGATCTATGAAAAGAAGCAATTAACCCAGTGAAATCAAACAGAAACAAGTTCAATAGAGAAAAGAGAACCTGTGATGTAACGAAGAGGCCAGAATGAGTAAATGGAGTAAGATCGATACATTCTGATCTCCCAAAACTTATTCGTTCCATTAGGTTATTTCCCTGTCTTTCGACAAAACTGCTGTTGATAGTACCGTGATGGGGTTCGGCATGGTTATCGTCTAATTTCATTCCAGTAACAACCAACAAATTTAACAATAATTCCTGCAGGGACGAATGATGGTATCCAGGCGGCAGATAGAATACAGGGCTACTAAATAAAAATAGATACAGATACTCCTTAATAGATACCATAGGAAATAAGTAGACAGAGACAATGCAATCTAATATGAGGCAATACACAATATCGAATACCAACCAAATGTGTGAGGCCTGCTCCAGATATGAGGCAACGGCCAGGAAGGAACTGCAATGCCAAGTGCCGACCTAACGTGTGGATGAAGGAAGGGGAAGACGAAGAAGTGTTTTTATTATGCCTGTGGAAAAGGGATATAATGTTGATTAGATGATGTTTACCAGATAAAATTTGTGTTCTCATACGTTTTAGGTAAAATTTCTTGTACAAAGTTTATGAAAATTAAGTTTCAAGTGAGTAATCATGGGGTAATCTCGGATCTAGGCACAAGTATGATGTCTTTTGAAACATCAACATATTTTTCATGGGATATCATACAGAACATATGGATTAACAAGATCGAATATCTCTGTGTAACTAAAGAATATGGCCTAACATTCCGAATGAAGAGGAGTAAATATTAGCAAGGCTAGTTTAGGATCACACCGAACTTGAGCCCTAAACCAAGTCATGATCTAACCATTCCATCCCTGTTCAGCGCCACTCAGTATGTCATAACTAAATATTTAAAAGGGTTAAATGTCAATTTCCCGATGATTCAATATAGATTACTCATGGCTCGGTCATCAAACACAAAATTATAATACAACAAAGGAGAGTGCTTAAAAACCCGACGCATTCCCTCCTGTCAACGAATCTAATTCACTTATCACCATCACTCTTTAGCTAACAGAATAAATTACTCTATAATGTGTTACATACATAAATTTCGTTTACAAAGAATCTCAAGCTATAACAAAACCGTCCATCCAAGCATTCAGCAATCTCGAACCCTCGGAAGCCTCCGCCTCTTAGTCTTTCCAAAGCCAGTTGGGTTCACTATGTACATCTACCAGACATCACGAAGGTATCTACCGCTCATCTGCAAGTTCTTTACCATGCTCTCCGCCTGGGAGCTACTTAGAGAACCCTGAAAGAAAATCGATGCATAGAGAAACTCATCACATAAAGGAATTTCAGATTTCGTCTCATGCAAAATCACAAAGGTCAGTTCTCATATAGTATTAAAAACATCTGGATCGTGTAGCCAAAGATTGATCTGACAGGTGCGGGAATGGCATATGTCATGGGATTTATGGATTTATTCAGAAGTTCTTATGATGGTTTTCTGTCAACCATTGGCGAGAACTCGATAGAAAAGCCAGATTAAAGGGAAGAAGAATACTTCAGGCAATGAAATCGAAGCGCTGCGGAGATAACGGGAAAGTCGGAGAGAATGAGATATATGAAACATCTAGAAAATTATACAGCCAGGAGCATACCTGCTCTTGAGCAATTGTATGGATGGCTCTGTGTACGTCCCTTGCCATGCCTTTCGCATCCCCACATACATAAATATAACCTCCTTGTGACAGCATATTCCATACATCCGAAGCCTGCATTGAGGAGAACGAGTAACATTAAACTACAGACAATTGGCAAATGATGCAGATCAAAACTCAAATGATATGTTTGAAGCAGTATTTCGTACTCTATCCATCATTTTGTGCTGCACATATTCCTTGGTTGGTCCCTCACGCGAGAAAGCAACAACTAGCTCAGAAAGCGCCCCAGATTCAACGAAGTTTCTCAGTTCATCCTCATAAATGAAATCCTGTATAGAATTCACCATTTCATCAATGACAGATTATCTTGAGGAAAGCAGAGTGGAACCCAAGTGCGGAAAGCCCGTGCGTGTTATAGTAAGCATCCACTGGAGTACTATGGATGCAACTTACCATTTTACGGTTCCTGCAGCCAAAGAAGAATATGGACTGTCCAAGTTCTGCTCCATCTTCTTTTAGGGCAAATCTTTCCTGTACAATAATTATACATAAGCATATTAGACACCAGAAACTCACTATCACACGAATATAATTAGATTTTCCAACTTGGAATCTTTGGTACCTGTAGGAATCCTCTGAAGGGAGCCAAACCCGTCCCTGGACCAATCATTATAATTGGAACAGATGTCTCCGCTGGAAGCTTGAAGTTTGACTGTCTCACAAAAATTGGCGCCCAACAACAATCTGGACTCTCTTCCAAAGGTACAGCATTCTGCAAAGAATCAATCAGGATGAATTGATCAATTTGTTGGGAACTCATGGATAGCGCTAAATAACATAAGCAAGGTGACTTAACATCCTTCATGAATTCTTGTGCAGGTGTTTCTTGAGTACCAATGCGGCTCAACATTACTACATTAGCAAGTTCACATACCTTCATCCAAGTCGAGCACACCCCTTTATGGATCCGACCGATTGGTGTTGTCTCGTATACCAATGAACAAGTGACATGGATTCTTGCTGGTGCCACCCTGTAAAAAAAAAAGGAGAAGAAACAATCAGCAAGCAAATCGGCATAGAAGCAATCATGTAGCTTTCTATATATTCAGCCCTAATCAGCGACACTGAAATGATTTAGCACAGACCAACATCAGACAATCAAGTGGCGTTGATAGCACTCGTACAGTTTAGTAGTACTTTGCAATAGTAAGAAGCTCACAGATATCTTGCCACAGTAATTTACAGATTTCCAAAATCAGATAAGAACAAATGCCCCTACTGGCAAACCAAAGTTCATGTAGGAAAACAAGCAGCCCCCATAGGACAGATTTTATCAAAGAACTAAACTGTAAACTAGAATCATACATAACTACCAAGAGGAAAAGAAGTGATAAAGCCAAAATTCTTATGATGTAATATAGGAATCGATCAAGATGAACACAAGAAAACAATACAAGGAGTGAACAAGAAATTCACCTAGGTGATGATGATATCGAATAGTATCTAGGTTGAAGCCGTGGTGCAATAGAGGCAAAGAAAACCCCAAGTGGGGGTTTGGCTGAAGGAAATGCAGCCATAACTTCAAGAAGGCTCCTCTGACTTGCAACCACCCACTGGGAATATTCATCCTGCAGAACGAAAAAGGGCATGGTAAGAAGCATGAAAAGGTGAAACAACATTACATACAAGTGAGGCTAAGAAGTCACCCAACCTTTCCAGCAGGGGATGCAAGATATCTTAATCGTTCTGCTTCACTGGGTTCAGAAGCATGAGCAGCAAGCCCAAGCAAGGCAGACTGCAAAATAGCATGTTACAGAAATTACTCAATTGAAGGGCAAGAGAGATTAAGTGAATTCTAGTCTCGAAACATCAGACCAACCTTCTTTGGAAAATTAAGAAGATCAGCATATCGGGTCAAAGCAGTTCTCAAAGTGCAAGGAGGGAAAGGTGGGGCTAGGGATCCTCCACTGATTGGTAGGCCTTCCTTGGTATCAGTATGAATTGAGAAATATGTATCTGGAGATAAGCCTAACAACCTTTCAGCTTCTTCTACTGTTCCTTTCAGATTTTCACAGTAGACACCAACATGATCCCCCGTTTCATATCTGCATAGGTTCACATTATTAGGGACTTCTATCTACAAGAAAGCACGTGTAATAGATAAGCAAGAAAGCTGGCAAGTGACAAGCCTTTGAAGCGGTGGAACTTACTTAAGTCCAGTGCCTGAAATGTCGAATTCCAAATGGATGCAGGAGCGATCAGAAGCAGGCGTATGCAGCTCCCTCCTCACAGCCACACTTGCTCTTCAAATAGATAGTATTTTACCACATCAGAAAAGAGTAAATACAAGCAACAGAACACTACACTTGGATTCATCTCAAGCAAAAAAATGCAACACCTGCATGGGTGCTGAGCGTCATGAACCACATGACCATTAGCATTAGCCCAGCTTTTATCCTCGAGTGATGCATCTGTAGGATCATGGAAGACAACACGATACTCCAATATTGTGGCAGTATATGGAGTTGTGGCAGTAGTATTGTCATCATCGCGAAGGAGGCGATCCAACTCAGGCCATAACAACTCTCTCCTGTCACACAGAGATGTAACATTAAGGAAAACATCAAAATATTAGAAAGGAACGGTTGAACTAGAATCTATTTGCGAACCTGTGTAATTTCAGGGAAAATCAAGTCAATTACCAGGCAGTAAAGTCATCTTCAATGCACTTGTCATCATCTCCCATGCCCACTGGAACAATTCTTTTTGCACCTGTAGTAGTCATGAAAATAAATCTGATGAGAATGAGGCAACAGTTTTATTAATCATCAATGACAAACACTGATTTAGGGTTGATGAGCTATAAGCAGTTTATCCGGCAAAGCAGTTTCAGTTAATCATGATGAGAATACATCCATGAGTGGTTAAGTCAAATAGCAGCTTTTGTATCATTTTATTGCATTTCGATTTTTGAGTGACCAGAACTCAATTTTGCTTCGGAAGTTCAGACACAAATATGCAGCGGATTCTAGACAGCAAATACTTGCTTCCAAAGAGGAGTAAGAACCATTTCATGATTTAAGAATCTGCTGTTAAATTCTACAATATGTGCATCGGTGAAAGGCAGATAAGAAGCTAGAATGTTCTGGCTTCATAGCTTTTTTAGGTTTATGCCGGCATCAGCCTCAGTTTCCTGATGGCTGAATGCATCCCGGTAAGACAAATGTCTGAAATTGTTTGAAGTTGTTTTTCGACTCCGGGCAATGTCATGATCCTGATACTACGAGCATCGCAGAAATTAACAAAGAGCTTAGTCATTTACTACATATCGTTCAGTCAACCAAAACTGGAGCAAAATTCTTCGGCCTAATCGCGCAGAAATGAGATACTACAAGGAAGTTACAAGTCAACACAAACTCTCTCGTCTGTGCCAGAGATTTGCTAGAGGAATCAATGACACATTGAATGACATCACATAGAATGGATACAACGATTCCCCTTCCTATTAGACATATGACCACAAATAGCATGGAATATAGCTTCAAGAAAATTCATACCAAGGGGTTATCCATTCCATCACACAACATCAATCAAATGAAAAATGCAAAGGCCTACGATTGTCAAAATCATCAACGGAGTAGAGATATGAGACAAGTAATAGGTACCTTGAGCAGCAAGGATCTCATCCACCTCCTTCGCTACCTTTTCAATAAGAAATCAAAAGATCCACACATCATAAGAAATAGTTTGAATGATTCAAATTTTACATATCACAAACGCATAATCAACACATTTTATTCAATGAATGCAAAAGAAAAGCATAGGAGGAGACCTTGTTGAAATGCTCATACTGCCTATTGCCAAGGCCGAATACACCGTACTGAAGCTTCTGAAGCCACTCACCCCTCTCTGTTTCCTGCAACAACCATGTCAAGCAAAATCAGACAAATGATCCAATGCCCACGATATCTTCACCATTTTTCTCTTCTTCTACAAGCTATACTTAATAACAACAACATTCATCTAATTGAAACCAACCTCTGTAAACCACTTGTAAAATCTTGCAGCATTATCTGTTGGCTCCCCGTCTCCATATCTACACCGTACACCACGAGAGATCATTTAAGAAATTAAGATTCAAGCGCGACATAATTCAAACGCTACGAGTCATCTAATAGAAATTTACACGAAGCACATACGTGGCTAGGAAGAAAAGGGCGAAATTTTCTTTCTTCAACTTGGCTTCATACTCATCATCCTCAGCCGCATAATCATCCTACATTACACAACAAATCCAACCACAACAATCAGATCACACATCTCAAATCAAACAAAACCTCGAATACAGATAATCAAACACCAACCAAATCCACCACTCTGAAGCTAGCTTTATCATATCTCGCCTTCGCCTCCTCA
>JAOVYX010004686.1:0-10046 GCA_035668315.1 Drosera spatulata
TTGCAATTCTTCCTCTTTTCTTCTTCAATTTCCATGCCAATCTGCCATAAAATCAAACATACAGCAGTACCAACATTGCAAGACGAAAATGAAACTAAAAATACAATTTAGACAATATAAAGGGAATAAAAACAAGGTTTAGAACGATAAAATGATGTGTGATTTCATCCACATCAGGATAAGAGAAAAATTTTGAAAATAATTATTTCTTTTTTCGAATAGATATGTAAATATAGTATTTCCTTTTAGATTTGATGTATGAAGATTATATTTCCTTTTTGGAATGAAAGGATGATATCGGGCTTTCGATGTTTTTATAATTGATTAGTAATTAAAATAAATTACGTACATTTAATAAAAAAATTTCTTACAAGTATTTTGTAATTTTCTCTTATTATCAATAAGAATAATAATAATAATTGCATAATTTAATACAGAAAATTCCTCCAGGGTATATCTTTTACAAAAAGTTTCCCATTCCATGCAACATGCAAAAATAATTCCCAATTGATACAATTTCCTTTTTCCCCAAAACTAAGGCGCTTCTTTGTCATAACCGTCATCTTTTTGATTGTTTTTTTTTTTTTTTTTTTCAAATCATCAAATTTCTCATTTGAAATCATTAGATTTGTCATTCGAAATTATCATCATTGTCGAAATCATCATCGTCATCGTGATCATTATCTTCATTTTTGTTTTAATAGATGAGATGGTCATATTTGTTTGTAGATTTGGGGCTATATCTCGTTCATTTTTATATCATTTGGATTTGGGTTTCGAATATGTTATAGAAAAGGTACAAGATCGTTTCAAAATCTCCTCATCAAATGAATTCAAATTTTCTTTTTCAATACCTGGTCATGAAAGATGCTTGTCGAAAGATCAGAAGAATTTGTTGATGTCGTTTGAGCTGTCGCGATGTCATCATTTATCATCAATTGATATGAATGTGGTGTGTGGAGGAACGGGTTCGAGTGTGGTTTCTGATGTTGGAAATGAAACAGTGCGCCGGTTTGAAGAAACAGTACGCCTAAGTACTAACAGTGTGTCGCAATCTCAAACAGTGCACCTTCATAATGATTCAGTGCGCCTGGGATTTGGTATGCTTCATAGATTTTTGGGACTCAAAGTTCCAATCATAATCATCATTTTGAGATAAATGATGATTTTGGTGATGATGTTGTGCGTGAATCGTTGCTTCAGTTGGATGTTGCTTCATCGAGCAATTGTGATAAACCCTTGCGTTCTCTTATTTGATTCAAAATATTGACCAAGTTTCAATCTGAAGCAGGTCAGAAATTATTTTCAAACCATCTATGGTTTGGATTTGTCATGTAAGAAGTGTTGGAAAACCCTAAAGAAGGCGAAGATGATGCTTGATGGTGATTCTTCCGAGTCGTTTTTGAAGTTGAAGCCATATACTGAGGCACTTATCAGTACCAATCCAGGAAGTCATGTTACACTTACCACTGAAGAAGGATCGAATCAATTTTCGAGGCTATTTGTTTCGTTTCATGCTTCAATCGTCGGTTTCAATTACTGTAGACTTTGCTTTTTCTTGATGGCAAATTCTTGAAGGGTGATTTCAATGGAGTCATACTAGGAGCTACGGAAAAAGATGCAAATAGGGGTATGCCTTTTTTTTTTTTAAGTTAGCAATTATTGTTTTTCTGTATTTTGTAGTCAGACACACTATTTCAATAAAACAGTGCTTCGGAGCTTCGTCAAGTAATTCCTCTCGGACAAAGGATCAATTTTGTTTGTGATCGTAATCAAGGTCTTATACAAGCTTTTCCCGAAGTATTTTCAGAATATCCTCTTTCCTATTATCTTCGGCATTTGACTGATAATTTGAAAGATAGATTCAGAGGTGCCAATATGTCGTCGTCATACAAGCAGCGTATCATTGATAAGTTTCATAGTTGTGCTTATGCTCCAATCATCACCGAGTTTTTTGATAAGTTGAACGAATTTGAGAATAGAGGAGGTGATCTAGCTAAAGAATTCATGGCTTCGCTTATGCATTAGGAGAGGTGGGCAATCAGTTTCACAGTTGGTCATCGTTATGGCGAGATGACAACCAACGCTGCGGAGTCATCCAATGCTTGGATTTTGGGCTTGAGGGAGCTTCCTATCAATCAAATGCTTGATCAGATTTGTTTGAAGTTAATGGAGTGGTCCAATAATCGTCCAAGCGATGCAGAACAATGGAATGGGGATTTATGTCCTAGGATGTTGTAGACTTTCAATGATTTATTCAAGAAATCACGTGTTTTTATGGTGAAGAGATCTTCGGAGCTCATTTTTGAAGTAATGTCGGATCCAACAGTGTCTGTAAATGTGAGAGAGAAGAGTTGCTCTTGTCGTATATGGCAGGAAACGGTTTTCCATGTGTACATGTCGTCTATGTTATTATGAAGTTTTCCTTGCCCGTAAGCAGCATGATCGATCCGTATTTTTCTGTTGAAAATTATAGGAAGAGCTATGAGGCTGTCATCCGTCCTATCCCTTCATCAATTATTGACCAAATAGCTACGTCAGCGGTTGTGGAATTAGATCAGCCTTCTTCGAGCAGACTTCCTGATAGGCCCAAAAAACGTCGTATTCCATCGAGTGGTGAAGAGTGCAGGGGGTATGAGGCGTACAAGGTGCAAAAAATTGGTCATCACAACAGACAAAATTACCGCGAGCCCATTAAAGATTTTTCTGTCTATGTTAGGCCGACTCATTTTTTCTTCTTTTCTTTTTGTGTAGGCTAGGGCTCAGCTGCAGGCTAAGACACACGGAGCCACGGTGGCCGTCAAGGAGGCCACAGGGATGAATAAGAAGCTCAGTCGCGTCTTGTTCTCTTGAGCTTGCAGAGGAGATCATGTTATACTAGTTTTCATTTTTGTATGGTTTGTTTTATTGATTTCGATTTTGTTTCCCTAAAGTTCCATGTTCTGTGAATGAGACAAAGAGCTGATGTCTCTGTAGTTTGTTATACTCCTAGAAATGAAAGTTTCCCAGTTTCTTTATTTGGTTTCTCTCTTTGCAACGTAAGAGCAAGCCCAATGAACATGCTATATATGATGTTATTGTTAAATTATAACAATTGTTCTATAAATAGTTAATTGCTCAACGCATAAGGTTTTTACTTGGCAAATTTTGCCTATGCCAAACTTGATGTGAAATTAATTTCTCAATAAAAATAGAAATCGTTATTTTTTAGTATAACAATTTTGGACAAAAACAAAGATGAAGAAAAAAACAAAAATTCCACCACACACATGTGGTGCTTTCATAATAATTCATTTGTAGATAATCTCATATGACACGCTCGTTACAAGACGCTCAAATTAGAATATTTGTATGCTTACTTATACACTAGACGTATTATAATTAACTGCAATAGTGGTAGTAAAGATTGAACCAACAGGGACAATTGATGTAATATTTACACTTGTAATAATCACGACAAGACTCTACCAACTTAATGAAGAGTAGTAAATTTGAGGGTTGTTGTTTTTTACTAATTAAACTAATTAAATAACTGAAATTAGACTATTACAATCTAAACTTTTAGAAAATGCGAACTAAGGTGTTTCTTATTATGATAAAAATGTAGGGAGGTTGATCAATTACGTTCTACCTTTTTAAGATCAATCAAGGATGAATATCATATAGTTTCATTATTTTAGAAAGGTTTGGTTGCAATACATTTGGGCATAACGTATTATATTTGCTGAAATATTAACTACAAATGAGGTTGTATAATTAATCTAACCTATTCATCCCTAACATACCGATGAGTTCGTATATGCTAAAAATAAATAAATTGATTCAAAACAAGAGAATAAACCAAACGTTAACATTAATTGCAATGAGCTTAAACTATCATGTTCACATGCATTCAATCATAACATCATGACAATGAGCTTGAATCATGAACCGCTATTTGCTATCAACTTAATCACTTAGTGTGATTAATATCTAGATTACAATATCAATAGGTGGCCAAACTAATTGATTTCATAACATATCATGGATTAAGGTCAGATTTCATGCATCAATCAAAATATATGAAACTGGTTTAGGTGATCTACTTCATCTCATGATCAAATATAGGTAGAATTTCATTAAGCTATTCCTACAAAGTGACTACTCACTCATGGTCGTCGTCATCATCACATACATCATATTAACATGCTTCATCATCACTGAAAAACAAGATTAATAGAGATAGGATAACCATACAACGCTGAATAATGAAGATCTGATGGCTAAATGACGATATCCAAAACCCTACACCTTGATCCGATCTCCACAAGCAAAGAAATCAAAGGAATCTAACCTAGGGCTTGTGTGGAATGAACGAACGAAAGCTCTGGAAAACGAGGACCTAAAACTCCCTTTTTCTCCAAAAAATCCACAGGTATTTATAAAAAAAAAACCCTAAAGGAATTCGAACTTCAAATAGAAAAAACACCAATCTTGCATATTGACCTGTGTAATGGTCGTTACGGGCCTCCTGTAACAGTCGTTACACAGCTTTGAAACTATGAAAAACATGATATAGGACTGTAACAACAGTTGCAGTTAAGTATAATGGTCGTTACATAGGTTAGAACTCCTGTAATGGCCTCCAAAGGTTGTAATGATCGTTACATGGGTCAGGCTTGATTGTTACAGCTAAAACACATCCATTTGACATCGAAACATCACCAAACGACCACGAACATATCCACAAATGATCAACGCATTAAATCATCGTCTTGAATCAACAAAAATAGCTTCAAATCACGTCCAAGATCTCGCTCAAAGCTTCATATTCACGTCGTCATTTGTAATGACCTTCCATAATCAACCCAACGGTTCATTCACGTCTTCACACGATCAAATCTGCCCCAAAAACAAAGAAATAGTAGTATCCAAATCCAAAGATACAAACTAAACTAGAAACGCAATATAAAATACTCAAACAAAATAAAACAATAAGTTTACATCAATAAATTATGTGTGTTTACACAAAAATCAAACTCCCCCAGGATAAACCTTTGCTTGTCTCTAAGCAAAACTAAAAGACAAAATAAAAATTCAACTTAAAAGTGAAAAACAAAAGGAATATGAAAACTTCCATAGCTCGAACATTGACGTAATCTAAAAGTCAAAAATTAATTACACTAAGCATATGTCGAGGGAATATTTATCACAAAAGTTTCTCATTATCTCTATTCACACCATATAAATTACCCCTCAAATCATCCCTTCTCATGGTCCTTCACACCTATCAGATATTCGCGAGATGTAGAAAGACAAAACATTTTTCAAATTCATTTTCAAAATTCAATATTTCACCCCGTTAGTTTCTTACGGTAAGAAATGCGTCCGACGTGAGTCGTTCCTAAAGCTACAAAGGTCTCAAAAGAAGTTTAAATTTCCTACCGGATATGTATCTTTTTTTCTTTTTTCTAATCTCATCTTATTGAAAACTATGTTCCCCCCCTCCTTTATCTGTTAATGGTAATTTTGATAATCGAGATAAAGGACATGATATCCTAGAATTTTTCGCTTGTTTTGAATAGCTTTGACAATTTTTTCCTTTCTTTTCTCTTTTTTATTTCATTGTTGGGTGGTCTAGAACATTCTTCAGTAACAAAAAATAGCATAAGGGTCACCATAAAATATGGGTGTTTTATCAATAAAAATATTTTTTTTTCTCAAAAAACTCACACCATACCCCTTATAATTGGTGGATAAGTGAGAAGACGGCATAAAAGGGGAACATGAAGATTTTTTTTTTCTCTTTTTTTTCTTTTTTTTTTTTAATGTCTATTTATGGTTCAAGTCACCACTAAAGTGCTATCTACACATGAAAGAGTTATATCATAGGAAATTATAAAACGGTGTTAGCAAAAATTCATGACTTCTTTAGAAATAATATTCAAATTATATATACTAGTGTAACAATTATCAAGGCATAAATCATCATATTACATTGCTTAAGAACGGGGTGGAGTTCAAGATATACCCGTGAAGTTCAAGAACGGGGTGGAAAATGTCATTGGGACACATGCCAGTTCTAAATCGTCCTCATCATATCATCCATCGGTCCAACCTGAAACTTGAATTATTGTTGGATGATATCGATCATGTAATTCTGCCATTTAATCTGCTGTTCAATCCGCTCAAGCGCCTCCTTGTTGTTCCGCTGCTCCTCCTTTATGTGTTGCACCTTTGAATTAAGAGCAATGAAATTACACGGAGGTGGTGGAGGTGGTGGAAGTTGTGGATGTGCAACGTTCACAACATAGTCCTCGTTTTTGTCTTCCATCCAACGCTCTATTTTATCCATACAGACATCTATTCCTTGCTGTTGAACATCGGGATTTTCCTGTTGTCATGACATTTCTGTCTAAACAAAACTCCAATTGCACAAATATTAATAGACCACTATCTCTCTCTCACCCAATATGAAATAAATAGTCATGAAAGTGGCTACAAGAAGAAAATCATGCACATATAAGCATAGATGAATAGAAGAAATAAAATACTTGTAATTAAAATTTCATTTTCATAAAAATAAGATATATGGTGAGTAGTTATCTATTGTGACAATCGACCTAAATATTAAAAGATAGCAATTTTCTTCATTGATTGAATTAAAGATAGTTAATTGGTTTTTATTTAGTTTATTAATGTCTTATGCTTCTTAAAATACTCTAACTTTGATTCCATTAATTAATTAAGGTGAATTTTAATTGGTAGGATATGTGAGTTGAGTTGTTCACTTTTAATTTTATTCTATTGATTTTTATAACTTGATAAAGAATTTCTTTTAATTCACACATTTTTAATTGATGATGATTTCTTTTCAATTAATTTAAATAATTTCATCCATATTTTCTCAATTTTCAATTAATTAATGCAAATTTTTAATTAATTTTTGTATTTTAATTAGTTTTCCCGGATAAGAATTACAGAAAATTCCCCTAGGGTATATGTTTTACAAAATAATTTTCAAATCATACAACCCGGTAAAATATTTCCCATTTCATACAACTCTCATCTCCCTCCACAAACTTCTTCAATCTCCGTATCGCACCACCACCACCACCACCATCGACCTCGATCACGTCCCTTCCTTCTCTACCGGCACTTAATCAAGCAATCGAATCTTCGATCGAAGTAACAAGAATGGAGCACTAATTCGATTATCGAATTTGAGTTTTTAATCAAGGAAGTGTGGGATTCTGTGGCTGTGGTGATAGGTGCCTTGGACAGTGGAGGGGCGCGGGAGGGTATGATTATCACGACCTACACTAATCTCGTCGAACTATCCACCAAACAATCGGGTGTATGTGATGAACCCTCAAAAGTCTCACCAGAGCGGTGTAGCAGTGGCTGGTAACATTCATTTATCTTACACTCTATTTATGCACTTTTTATTTCGATGCAACTCATTCCTTCATATCCAAAGCCGGGGTAGAGAAGTACGATATGGAGTCCGCAAGTCTGTCTAAGGAAGTATACATAGGTCTACCTAATGGGGAAGTGGTAACGTATAATAATGTAGTTTGTCGTGCTCCTATCATCATAGGAGGAGAGGAATTCCCTATAGACCTGATCGTTTTTCACTTATAAGGTTTTGGGGTTGTTCTAGGAATGAGTTGGTTAGAAACTCATCGGGCGATAATAGATTGTGAGAACAAGGTGATTAGATTGAATAAAGCCAAAGGAGGGAAGATAGAGTTCTGTGGTAAAGGCACGAGGACTGAACTACAATTGGTGTCGGCATTAACCGCAAGAAAGCTCTTGATACGGGGTTGTCAAGGATTCTTGTGTGGAATAGAAATAGTGAAAGGTGTGGAGTTGGAGCTTTTCGAGATACCAGTAGTATGGGAGTTTCCAGATGTATTTTCTAAGGAGATTCTCAGGTTGTCACCAATCAGAGAGGTAGATTTCTTTATCAACCTGGTATCAGGTGTTGCACCCGTATCTAAGGCTCTGTATCGAATGGCACCAGCTGAATTAAAGGAGTTAAAAAGTCAACTTGAGGATCTTCTCAAGAAAGGGTACATTAGACCTAGTGTGTCTCCGTGGGGCGTACCAATCCTGTTCGTCAAGAAGAAGGACAAAAGTATGAGACTCTGTATTGATTATCGTGAGTTAAACAAGCTCACCATAAAGAACAAGTACCCTCTACCTCAAATTGATGATCTCTTTGAGCAGTTGCAAGGGGAATCGGTGTATTCAAAGATTGATCTTCATTCGGGGTAGCATCAGTTACGAATCAAACCGGAGGATATTCCAAAAATAGCTTTTTGAACTCGCTATGGGCATTATGAGTTCGTGGTAATGTCATTTGGACTTACGAATTCCCCGACGTTGTTTATGGACATGATGAACAGGTTCTTTAATCCTTACTTGGATCAGTTTTTTGTAGTGTTTATAGATGACATCCTGATTTACTCTAGGACAAAACAGGACCACGAAACACATCTTCATACTATCCTGGAGACGTTACGAGCATATCAGCTTTACGGCAATCTCACGAATGAGTTAGCATTACTAGGACACATAGTCATTGGGGAGGGAGTTAAGGTCGATCCGAAGAAGATCGAGACCGTAGCAAACTTGGCTAGACCTACGAATGCGATGGAGGTTAGAAGTTTCTTGGGCTTAATAGGGTATTATTGACGCTTTGTTGAGGAGTTCTCAAAGATCTCCATGCCTATGACGAAGCTAACACAAACAAATTGTAAGTTTGTTTGGAGTGAGAAGTGTGAGGAGGCATTCCAAGAACTGAAGAAGCGTCTCACTTTTGCACCAATTCTCACACTACCCTCTGGAGAAGAAGGGTTTTGCATCTACAACGATGCATCAAAACATGGTCTAGGCTGTGTACTTATGCAGCACGGTAAGGTAATTGCCTAGGCTTGCAAACAACTGAAACCTTATGAGATGAATTACCTAACGCATGACCTAGAGCTTACAGCAGTGGTTTTTGTGCTGAAGATATAGAGGCACTATCTGTGTGGTGTCTTTTGTCAGGTCTTAACTCACTCCAAAAAAAACGTGTATTAGTTACGGAAAAATTTCGTCGCTAGAACAGATAAATCCGTCGCTAAAATATATTACCGGCGGATTGTTTCCGTCGCTAAAAACCTCGTCGCTAACGTAGAAATCAGCGACGGAACCGTCGCTAAAATCAGAAAAATCAGCGACGGATTGACTTTTCCGTCGCAAAAATCAATTTTACAGGGTGCACAATATTAGCGACGGAGTCCGTCGCTAAGTTTGAAATAATTTTAGCCACGGAATTCCGTAGCTAATTCTTTGTTAGAAGTATTCCATTTTAGCGACGAAAATCCGTAGCTATTTTTGATTAAAAAAGGTAAATTAAAATCACAAAAAAATGAATAAATACATCAATAATCGATAAAATGACTCAATAATCTCATCAGTAATATACATAATCCTAAAAAAATGAAATACATCAATTTTTTGTATTTACAAAAGCCATCAATGGCCAGCTAATCGAATACTCCGTTGCTCTGTAGCCCCGGAGTCATCGTCTGGAGGCGGTCTTAATGAAGGAAATTGTCGGCCGGCCTCAGTCGGACTAGTGGACGAATCCCCGCCCATCCTCCTGAAGAGGATGTCCAACTGCTGTTCCATCCTCGCCTGAGTCTGACGAAGCTGGAAGTAATCCTCTCAAATCCTCGTGCTAGATGCGGAACGAGATCTAGAGGCAGCGCTGAGGGCGGACCGTGGATATAGCTGGCTCACAGCTGAGCCAATGCCGTAGACCCTCCCCTTGTCGATGTGGGACACCTCCAGGAATACTCGATCAGCCATGGCCTGAGACTGTCTCTGCGTAGCCTCGGGATCTACCGACTCATCCATCTGCGACTCGGGCATCTGACTGAGTGTTAGTCTTCTATCAAACGAATAAGATCAGAATTAATAATTTTAAAAAAAATGCTCAAGTAATAGACTTACCCGAAGCTGCAAAGCAGGCTCATCTACTAAAGGAATGTCCGCGATGGACTTCCCCGCCTGAA
>JAOVYX010004687.1:0-10045 GCA_035668315.1 Drosera spatulata
GAGAATTACTTTCTCATATGATTATATCGATTTGGAGCTTTTCTTGGGAAAATGATAGCTCGTTTTCTTGTTTATGTACTGGATGCAATGTTTGAACCATTCTGTTTTCATGAAAATGATGTCGTTTGCACCAAAAACTTTTGTTACACAACTTTATCCAAGCAAGCTTAGTAGTTAGCTTTGGGAAAGTTGCGGGTTCGTTTCACGTTGTCTAGCTCGTGCTTAACTCGGGTTTGAGTTGGAAACTTGCCATCTCCTTTTCCGGATTCGATCTTTATTGGCATGGAACATTTATAGAACTTAGATTCACGGGGCTTTTTCGCTTCTTCATTTGGGATGTTTCTTCCTTCTCGAAAAACTTGCTGTTGTTTGCTCTGCTTGATTGAAGCTTTGATATACAACAAATCTGTTCTTTTCTATATGGGGGTACGGAAGGGACGGGACCAAAACTCATTTATATCTTCAACATCCAGTTAGATGCTAAACAAGTGTTATTTGGACGTATCATTCGTTTTCCGATACATGCTTATCATCCAAAAGAAGGGAAAATAAATTTTTGTACATGTGATTTCGATATTGATATTAGTTCTCTGTATGTGTTAGTGGGTTTTTCCTTTCGAGGAACCCACATCATGCACTAGCAAAGTAGAAAGAAAAGCCACACACATCTTTCAACCCGGAGAAAGACGCACTAACAATTGACAAAGCATGGAGCATTCAGGAACCAAATTTGAGAAAGGAAAAGTCAATCACACAACTTTGGAAAATGCAAAGGAAAGCAAAAGGAGGCGCACCATCGAAAAAAAGAGAGAAAAATTTCGAAAAAAAGTAGAAGACACACGCAACACAATTCGTTTTTTCCTCTGCGCCGTCGTGTCTTCTATCAAATTCTGGAGGGACGACAGCAAAATGCGGTGAAACGCTCCAACAATTTCTATTAATAAGAGCAAGGGGCAAAATTATTGTATCACACACCAAACACAAAAACAGCACCAGAAGAGTTAGAAAAAATACCCAATTTACGATATTGAGGGGTATCCTCAATGGGCATATTTTTATCCTGTTAGAGAAGAAAAATTAGTGACAGTTATCCTGATGATTGTAATCCCCTATCACAGTCTAGGGACGGTATTTGTAATCCCTCTTTAGTGGATATTTTGATATCGTAACGGTCCCATTGTTTTTACCCTTTTACTTTTTAAGGGGTTTTCTATGTAAAATTTTGGTGTCGATTCTATTTATTTTTTTGGGCTATTTATTTATCTCATTTTAATTGCACGACGAGGGAAAAGTGCTGGGCAATTTCTACTGCACCTTATATCGACTTTTCCCAATATACTGGTATTAGACCCAGGTTAATTTAACTGGAGGGTGATCCAACTATTGTGCAAATTAAAATGGAAGACAGAGCCAGCGTTGGTGGCATGATTCGACTGATCTCATCGAACTATTCGATGTGGAAGCTCAGAATGGAGGATATCCTTTATTGTAAGGATTTGTACGAGCCGATCGTAACCAAGACCAAGCCCGCTGATAAAGAGGAGAAAGGTTGGGCGTTGCTGCAGCGTAAAACTGTTGGTATCATCAGACAATATATCGATCAAAGTGTTTTCCAACACGTGGCCAACGACGTCGATGCTTTTCTCCTATGGGAAAAACTCAAGGTAATATACCAGAGGAAGACTGCAATGAATAAAGCTTCCATGATGCGGAAGCTAGTGAAGTTGCAGTTCAGGGACGACCGTAGTATAACAGAGCACCTGAATGATTTTCAAGATATTGTCAATCACTTGACATGTGTGGATTTAAAATTTGATGATGAGATGCAAGCAATATTACTATTAAGTTTCTTACCTGATAGCAGGGAGACACTGGTGGTGTCACTGAGCAACTCCACTCCTGAAGGAAAGTTCACGATGAACATCGTGAAAGACAGTATGTTGAACGAGAAAACCAGGAGGAAGGAGCTCAGCCCGTCCAACTCATCAGATGCTCATGTGATGGAGTATAGCGGACGGAACAAAGGAAGAACTTTTCAACAAGAACGCAAGTTCAGGGGGAGATCGAAGTCCCAGAATCGGAAGGGCTTCACATGCTATTATTGTGGCAAACCAGGCCACAAGAAGAACGAGTGCAGGAAGTTCAAAAGCGGCACAGCGCAAGGTAAGGTCGTTAAGGGATAGCAAGACAGCGAGCCAAGCATCACTTCCATTGCAACCATGGATGAACCCTCTCTCTTCTCAGATAGTGGTTCTATCAACCTCACTTGTCCAGACTCAGATTGGGTGGTAGATTCTGGTGCCTCATTTCATCTTATTTCTCATATTAATTTCTTTTCATCTTACGAAAATGGTGGCTAAAGTTTTGTGCGAATGGAAAATAATGAGACATCTATAATTATGGGTATTGGAGATGTTTGGTTGTAAACAAATGCAGGTTCAAGGTTACTGTTGAAGTATGTCAGACATGTGTCCGACATTCGACTGAACCTGATTTCAGTTGGGATGCTTGATAATGAAGGTTACACTTTTCATTTCTCTGATGGGAAAATGGAGCTCTCGAAGGGTCCTTTGCTGATTGTTAAGGGAAAGAAGCAAAGAATGTTATACTTGATGCAAATAAGGCTGATCAAAGGAGATGCAAATACTGTTGAGAGGTCCTCCTCGATTGAGCTCTGGCATAAGACGCTCGGTCATATCAGTGAGAAGAACTTGCAAATTCTTGCACGTAAGCAACTCCTACCTGACGTGAAAGGTATTCCTCTTAAACCGTGTGTTGACTGCATAGTTGAAAAATAACACAAAGTATCATTTTTTTATTCCCCTACACATAAAAGAAAGAATATACTCGATTTTGTGCATACAGATGTCTGCTCTATGACAGACAAATCTCTAGGTGGTGCATACTATTTTGTCACTTTCATAGATGACCATTCTAGAAAGGTTTGGGTCTGTGACATTAAAACTAAAGATCAGGTACTAGATATGTTCAAGAAGTTCCATGCCAGGATGGAAAGACAAACTGCAAGGAAGCTCAAGTGTGTAAGAGCAGACAACGGTGGCCAGTACAGAGGTCCGTTAGAGAAATACTGCAGGAAACATGATATCAGGCTTGAGAAGACGATTCCCAAGACACCTCAACAAAATGGAGTCGCAGAGAGTGAATAGAACCATCTCAGAAAAGGTCCGCTCTATGCTCTCTCATGCGAAATTCCCTAAATCGTTTTGGGGGGAGGCGCTGCTGACAGCTACTTACTTGATTAATCATTATCCTTCAAGTCCTTTGAATGGTGATATTCCAGATGGGGTTTGGAGAGGAAAAGACGTGTCCTATCAGCATTTGAAGGTATTTGGATGCAGAGCGTTTGTGCACATCCCCAAGGATAAACGCTCTAAGCTTGATGATAAGACGAAACAGTGTATATTTCTTGGCTATCCTAGTGAAGAATTTGGTTTCAGGTTATGAGATCAATAGTCAGGTTGATCATCCAAAGTAGAGATGTTATTTTTTTCGAAGATCAGACCATTGAGGACATCGAGAAGCCAGGGAAGACTAGAACCCCAGCAGATGTCCCAATGAACTTGGATCCACTTCCTCCTCCTGCACCTGAAGGCCAAGGGGGAGATAACAGGATGATCTCGATGATGAGGAAGCTGGTGTTGATGTTGATGGCCCAGAACCATTAGAGCCGTAGGAAGAACCAGCTCCAGTAGAACCACCAGCACAACAAGGTACGCGACACTCTACAAGAGAACGTAGACCATCTATCAGGTATCCTGATACAGAATATGTGATGCTGACTGATGGGGGAGAACCAGAGAGTTACAGGGAAGCCATGTCAGATCCACATAGCGATCGTTTGTCGCAAGCCATGTAAGAAGAGATACAATTCTTGCATGAGAACCACACATTCAAGCTGGTGAAATTGCCAAAGGGCAAGCGCGCGTTAAAGAACCGATGGGTCTATCGCTTGAAAGTTCACAACCACGTTATAAGGCTTGATTGGTTGTGAAAGGGTTCAGTCAAAAGAAAGGTATTGACTTTGATGAAATTTTCTCTCCAATTGTTAAAATGTCTTCTATCAGAGTTGTGCTAGGATTAGCAAACAACATGGATCTCGAGATCGAGCAACTTGATGTGAAGATAGTTTTCCTCCACGGTAACTTAGAGGAGGAGATATACATGGAGCAGCTTGAAGGGTTTCAGGTCGAAAGGAAGGAAAACCTCGTGTGCAGGTTGAAGAAAAGCCTGTATGATTTGAAACGGGCACCTCGACAGTGATACCGTAAGTTTGAGTCCTTTATGGTAGACAATGGGTACAAGAAGACGTCATCAGATTCTTGCGTCTTCATTCATAAGTTTGTCGATGGTAACTTCATTATCCTATTGCTCTATGTTGATGATATATTGGTTGTCGAACAGGATACTAAAAAGATCGCTGCTTTAAAGAAAGCTCTTAGCAAATCCTTTGCGATGAAGGATTTGGGTCCCACTAGGCAGATCCTTGGAATACAGATCTTCCGTGATAGAAAGAACAGGAAGTTATGGCTATCGCAGGAACGATACATCGAGAAGGTATTGAAAAGGTTCAACATGAATAAGTTCAAATCAGTTAACGCTCCACTTGGAGGCCACTTCAAGTTAACAACGAAGCAATGTCCCTCAAGTGAGGCAGAGAAGCAGGAGATGCAGAGCATTCCGTATGCTTCAGCTATTGGTAGCTTGATGTATGCTATGGTATGTACCTGACCAGATATTGCCTTTGTAGTTGGAGTTGTGAGTAGATTCCTTTCTAATCCAAGGAAAGAGCATTGGACAGCAGTTAAATGGATTTTGAGATATCTTAGAGATACGTCTAAGTTATGTTTATGTTACGGTCAAGGAAAACCTGTATTAGATGATTATATAGATGCAGATTCTCGGAAGTTTATCTCGGGGTATATGACAACCTTCGTAGGAGGAGCAGTGTTATAACAGTCAAAGTTAAAAAAATGTATTGTTTTGTCTACTACAGAGGCAGAGTATATTGCAGTCGTTGAAGTTAGTAAGGAAGTGCTATGGATGAAGAACTTCTTGTTAGAGTTGGGATTACAACAGGACAAGTATAGACTCTTTTGTGATAATTAGAGTGCTATTCACCTTGTCAGGAATCCGACCTTTCATTCGAGATTGAAGCACATTGATGTATATCTCACTGGATACGTGATGCATTGGATCGGAAGCGATTTCAACTTGAGAAGATCCATACTGACGATAACGGGTCAGATATGGTGACAAAGACCTTACCCATGAAAAAGTTTGACTTCTGCAGACAAGAAGCGAATATGACGATGGTCCCCACCAATTGTTAGTGGGTTTTTCCCTCCGAGGTGCCCACATCATGCACTAGCAAAGTAGAAAGAAAAGCCACACACATCTTTCAAATTGGAGAAAGACGCACTAACAATTGACAAAGCATGAAGCATTCAGGAACCAAATTTGAGAAAGAAAAAGTCAATCACACAACTTTGAAAAATGTAAAGGAAATCAAAAGGAGGCGCACCATCGGAAAAAAGAGAGAAGAATTTCGGAAAAAAGTAGGAGACGCACGCAACACAATTCGCTTTCTCCTCTGCGCCGTCGTGTCTTCTATCAAATTCTGGAGGGACGGCAGAAAAAGTCGGTGAAACACTCCATCAATTTCTATTAATAGGAGCAAGGGGCAAAATTATTGTATCACACAACAGCACCAGAAGAGTTAAAAAAAATACCCAATTTGGGATATTAAGGGGTATCCTCTACGCACATATCTTTATCCTGTTATGGAAAAAAAATAGTGAGAGTTATCCTGGTGATTGTAATCCTCCAGCACAGTATAGGGACGATATTTGTAATCCCTCTGTAGTGGATATTTTGATAACGGTCCCGTGATTTTTACTTTTTACTTTTTAAGGGGTTTTTCACATAAAATTTTGGTGTCGACTTTATTTATTTTTTTTGACTATTTATTTATATCATTTTAATTACACGACGAGGGAAAAGTGCTGAATAATTTCCGCTGTACTTCACACCGACTTTTTCCACCAGTATGATCTCTTCCTATGACTTGCAAGTTTGTCCCTAGGCTTTATATCCATGGGTATGTCGATATTGACGTGATAAACGTTTCTTTTTAACATGATAATGCAGGTTATGCTTATGCTCTTTTGGGATTGACGAACATGGAAATCGTGTGTGAATAAAAGGTAATCCTAACTGCATTGGCTGCAATCGTGTGAAATCTGAATTCTGGGTATGTTGAGGTGTGCATTCAAATGTTTTTTTTTTAACAGTTGCGTTGTTCAGTTTTTCGCGTTGCTTTCATAATCGTCCTTGCGATGATAGAGTCGGGCGTGTGGTTCACAATAGTGAAAGCTTGCTTAGATTTTTCTTATTTTTTCGAGCATTTATCATATGTCGTATAAGTGTAGCTATACTCCGTCCCGAATAAATTACAAGAGATTGACTTCAAACGATTATTAGCATATGCATTCAATTTTGTGTGGGTGATAATTTTGTCTTTTTGAACGTGGAGAAGAAAATATTGTGATATAAAATATGAATATTAGATTCGTAATGTTCATTCCAAGTCTCAATCTTGCACTGATGCACCTATGACATTGAAAGAGCCAAGACTTCGAAATTAGTAGACGTGCTCTTGGATCCAAGAGTTACATAGGTATCGAACTTCGGTGTTCTATGATCTATCAGTTCTTGTCGGGGGAATTAGCACATGAGAAGGTTGGCTGCTGGACGAGTGTAACTTTGCTTCCGTTTCACATGATGATATGATATTAGATTCACATGTTCTTCCTTTTTATGTGCTTTTCTATGTTGAATCATATCCATAGTGATTTCAAGCCGGGCCAAACTGGCCATGAGAGCCGAACTCTTCTCGTGTCTGTTTCTAAATCACTAGATTTGAATGCTATACTTTTTTTGAGGCTAATGGGTTTTCAGTTTCTTGCCACTTATCCTTCTGAATTGAAGGTTTGTTTCGATCTTCGTCTAAAAATGAAGCGATTTTTGATAGTACTACAGTAGATATATGGCCGGGATGCCACTCTAAGATGAGAATGTTAAGAATCATGATGAGGAACCAATGACGAAGGATGTTTTCTTACGAAAAAAACCCAAGATACGGTTGAGTCTTTCCTACATAGTCCGATGGCATGTGTCTTTGTTGATAATTTTGATGTTTACGTTTTCGCGTATTTCGTTACAGTCCCAAAAAATTGAAAATAACAGCCAAAGTAAATTGGTGGATATTCTTTGGTACAATTAGGGAATTTGTGTTTATCTGCCAACTTCTTCAACAAATGCAGGACAAAGAAGCAGAAGAAGCAGCAGCACATTGAAGAAGGGAACAAAACATCATTATAATTACATTTTCACCACTTGGTTTCTTGATGGAAAACTCTTTCAGGTATTGTCTCTTGTTTGTCTGCTTTTGTTCTTGTCCTTTGCAAGTTCTGGTGTGCTAGTTCACATAAATTAGAGGTATAGTTTCACTCTTTATATTTAGATTTATCGGATTCTATAACTTCCTTGATACATATTAAAAGTGTTGTTTTGATTGTTAGTTTTGGGAGGACAATCATTCAACAAGCAGTGTTCATTTTACGTGGACATGGGTTGGAGGGGACGAAATGAATATAATTTTATCCTTGTTATAAATTATATAGAAATTGTTTTTTAATATCAAATGGCCTTGAAATGGTGAGTGGGCATATTGGAAAGCTTGCTGGAATCAAAGAGCTTTCAACTTTCTTCATACTTTACTTTTTATTTAGCCCAACTAACGGTCAATATAGTGGATTTTAAAAAATACGAATAGAATCAAGATTCCAATTATCTCGAGTATTGGCACGGCATCGGAAAAAAACATATGATCCTGATGTATATCAAGGAATTCTTTTTGAGTTAAATGGAAAATTTTCAACCTTCTATTATTCGGTCCATGTACATAGGTCCCAAGTGTTAGTTGCATCAATTTTTTGGCATGTAAAGCAAACAATGAATGCAAATGGTTTCATACAAAGCCTCTCTACAGTCTTTTGCATACCAATGATTGTCCTTGGGATTTTTTTTATTATTATTCATATATAAATAATTACTACTATTAAATATTCATCACAAATGTCATCTTGCCTTTCGACCAAGTCAGATGGAATCCATGAATCCATGAAAATGGGGAATCTGTGATTTACTATGAAATACCCATATGGAGAGTGTAAGTGGTCCACCTCGTAGAACAAAGCCTCTAATCTAATCAGTTTTGGTTTCATCTATATTTGGTCGCAAGTGTTCATTGTTACATCCTGGGATATAAGACTAGGAGATATTCACCTTAACATGAGGGAAGGTGGTATACTGGCACGGTTGGCTCGGTTTCCTATCTTAGTTTGTGCTGGTCTGCCAAGGATTGTCTTCAAGTATCAGATTCACTTGGTGGTTCTGGAGTTGAACTCGAGGATTTCTCGACAAACTCATATCTTACTGGAAGGGAAAAAACATGCTCGTTTCTTGAGTTCATTTAGAGCAATCTGATGATTATAGAGTACCTATTTTCATAAACTTTGCCTCTCTTTTTTCTTCTTTTCCCTTAACCGGGAACTAAATTTTCCCAAGTACCCTTATAAAGCTATCCCCCGAGCCTAAGGCTTCCACTTAAGGCAGAGTCAGACTTTGTACGTCGGCTTAGCTTTCCCAGAGACACCATTTTCACGGAGGTAAAATCATGTTTTTTACTTCCATATCTAGACAAAGTACTTGTTTGTACTGCTTGAACTTGGAGCTCGCTCTAGTGCTCTCTACTTGATTGAAGCTCAATAAACAACAAACCTGATGTTTTCTTTATGCCGTGAAGGGAAGTTTAGGAGTGGTTAGCAGCTAAAGGAGTATAAGTGATTATTAAATAACGTTCTTTTCCTATACTGTGCAGCTAGCTGTGCTTATCACCAAAAAGCGTGGATAATGAAATTCCTGGACGTGCTATCAGTACTGATCTGAGACCTCTGTGTCGTCTCTTGCAATAACTTGCATGCTTGTCTCTTGCAATGATATCGGTAGCTACGTTGATATCAGCATTTTACTGACTTTTTTCACTCCAAACTGCAGGATTATCTATTTCAGTATTCCTATAATTTCCGAACAAGGAGATGGATAGAAGGTATCTCATCACCAACTCCGTGGGCTCGATACTTCCAATTCTGAGCTTTGAGTAGTTAATGGTGTGTAATCCTATGTGGTTAACTATGTTGTGCCATGTTTTACCAAGAAAAACTGTTGATTCAGACAATACAAAAGTAGATTTTGGTTTAGCGGTATGTGGTATGTTCTTTATCGACACTGCATAACTACATACTAATCTAATCAACGTATACCACACGAACTGAGAGTATTAAGAATCCTCATAAGGAATGGAGGAGAAGGAATATGATGCTAGCTTTATGTCTAATTTTGACGATGTTGGTGTGTTTATCTCTACATAATTTGCACAAGAATGCCTTTCTTTGTTTATTTGATCTCTTTTATAGTTTTGACAAGTGAAGGTATTGTTTTTAGGAATTCCTTTCAATAAGCTTTCTTGTTAAGATAAGCCTAATAAGATGCTGTCATTGTTGGTGTGATGACAGAATCTGTGTTTTGAGTTCTACTCATTTCTTTTTTGTTTTTAGTTGTTTGTCACTAATAAAAATGCTGTAGTGAGAACTATATGCTGACTTGTTTCTGAATATATGCAGGGGAAACAAAAAAAGAAGTGGTAAGTTGAAGAAGGGAATAAAAATGATTTTGATTATTTATTCACCAAATGGCTGCTTGATGGAAGACCTTCAGGTATGTCTTGAAATAAGAGCGTGTAGTCATGTGTGTATCATTTGGACACGGGGAACTCAATTCGTTATAATGCAAGCTATTATAGACGGCAGATACTGCTGGCCCTCGCTCTAGGTGTCCTAAAGTTATTAGTCCCGTTCTTATCCCGTAACTCTCCGCGACCTGAAATGAAACTAGGATCATTTCC
>JAOVYX010004688.1:0-10042 GCA_035668315.1 Drosera spatulata
GCAAAAAAATCACAAATCATAGATATCACAAAATGGGCAGTTCACTCACCTTCAATGTAATCTAGGATTTGATAAAAAAATCCGGGCTTTTTGCTTGACTTGCACCGAAAATGATCGCGATTGTTCAATGAAACCCAGATGGGGGAATCGGGTTTCGCCGAGTTGGTTTGATGTGTGAAGAACAGAGAAGGACAGGGGAAAGACGGGGTCGATCGGATTGAGAGGAGTGGTGTTGCCATTGAAAGGGGAATGCTTTGCCCGTCAAGATAAGGGTTTAGCTCCAACCACCCATAAAAGGCGATTCATCTGACACCCTGCTTGTGAGTTTGGGTAGAATTACACTTTGTAAGAATGAGCTTACTCTGAAGAAAGAGAAGAAGAGCTATCTTCGCCATAAATGAAATAAGGTTTCTGTTTATTAAACATCCAACGTATTTATATATATATATATATAATGTTAACTTAAGTTTTTTTATATCATAGTTTGATTTTTTTGATATCGAATTTAATTGTTTCTATATTAATTATAATATTATATATATTTATCGTTATATTTAATCTAATTAATTTATAATGAGTTTTTATTTTTATCTTTCTTATTTGTTCATCAATTGATTTAGAATAATATTTTATTTTCTCTTGTATATGTTCCATTGATGTACATGTATAAAAAAAATATATCATTTATCTCATTTATCATTTTAATGTATTAGTATACGAATTAAGATAATTCTACTATGATGACATTATTTTACTTTAAGAGTAAGTGAAGTTTAAACATTTGTTCTCTTTTTGTAGTATCAGTAATAAAGAATCTATTTATATATATATATAAAACAAGATTTGTACTTTTTGATACTAAAATTTTGGTTTATTTTGTTATCAAATTAATAACACATCAAACCAACCTGGGTTGGTCTAGTGGTGTTCGACTCAACCTTCTTCTTGAAGGTCTTGGGTTCGAATCCCACTAGCCTCAAAATTCATGTTGGCCACGCCCGTTGACTTCGGTCAAAACTTTAACCGATGTTGGTGGGGCGCCTTATCAGTGAAATTCATTTGATTACTCTTTTTTTTCTTTTTTTTTCTAACATTGAAATACACAAAAAAATAAAATTCAAAAAACATATAATTCATCCATATCATTTAAATTCCTAATTTTATTCTCATTTCAACCTCAATCCTTATCATCATCCAATCACCGTCAGAATCTTCGTCAGGATTTGACCACGTCATCAGAATCCCGTCGAAATATGAAACGTCGTCGGAATTTTTATTGAAAATCGACCACGTCGTCGGAATATGAAACAAGTAAAATAATCAAAATTTCATCTTTACCTAAATCCTTGTGCCTAATCAATTTGTTGTAAAAATTTTGGGATGGAGGGAGTAAAAATTAGAGATGCTTTGATAATTTTGAAGAAAAAAATTTCCAAATGATGTAATATTGTAATTATTGTGGGGCATCTAAAAAAGACAAGTGTTGTATTCCCTCCATCCCATGAAAAACGCAATATTGGTTTAGGTCAACGATAAAATTATTCAAACTGTAAATCGTTCATGGGACAATCAAATATCGTTTTACGTAAAATTATCGTGAAACAATAATTATAATTTAAATTATATACTTTCATATTAAGCCAGTGACGTAATTTTCTTACGTCGTTAAGAGAAATAACGAAATTTTTTAAAATATGTGTTGAATAATACAATAATAATATATCATTAGATTTTTTATGAAACGAAAAAGAAGTTTTATTAAGAAACGTATTAATTTTATCATGGTTATAGTATTTTATTAATACATCACGCCATATATTCGTGAAACCTAAGATCTGTAATATGCAACCGGTAAACCGGACCTTCTTGACCAAAACCCGGCCCAAGTGCAACCCCAAACGGGCCAAACGTTCTCTCTTCCTCACTTCGCTCCATACTCATCGCTTGCCCTTTCTTCTATTCCACAATCTGAACCCTCAATTCTCTGCAAAATCGACGAAAAATTCTTAATTGCTTTTACCCTTTTGCGCCTTTAATCGGTATGTCTCTATCTTTCTTTGTTCTGTTGATATTTTGGTTGAGCCCTAATGGGTTGGACTCTGTTTGGTCATCCAATCATTGAAGTTCCTTGATGGGGTTTCTGGAAAATTCGTGCCCAGTTGATTGTATTGTTCCTTAGCTACTGTTTTGGTGCTGAAGATTTGTGTTTGTGTGGTGGACAGTGGTTGTTATTCGTTATGGTGTTCTGTGTACCCTTGAGCTTCATTGGGTAAGTATTTAAAGTGATGATGAATGGTGATTGAACTCTAATTGTGATTGGTTCATTGGTTAGTGAGTGTACGAGAGCGCGTGTAAGCGTGTTTAGCATTCGTCTTGGAGTGATGTTGGTTTTTATGGAATGGAAGGGTCTATGATGAAGGGAAAAATCAGTGTTATTGCTTTCTTTGGATGCATGTGAATAAGGGATGAGGAAAGCAAAGAGAAAGAGTCTTGTTTATGTGCTTTGTGAATAAGGGTGGTAGATGAGCTCGTAGAATCGGTATTCAGGATATCATGTTGTTACGAATGGGATAATAATGCATGGTTTGAGGAAGCGGCGTCTTTTGTAATTTTTTTAAATAGTTCGTTTCAAACAAATTATTTGATAAGTTGCTGCATGGCTGGACTTCTGAGTTTTACTTCTTCCTTGGAGTGAATTGATTTTGTTCTGATGGTACTAAGCAAGGCTGCTAGGGCTTACATATTTGTTTCCATGAACAGCTGACTGAAATTCAGGAACAATGGGGATCATAGAGAAGATAAAAGAAATTGAAGCCGAAATGGCTCGAACACAGAAGAACAAAGCAACAGGTCTGTATATGGTCGGGTATGGGTTGTGGTGTGCATGACCTTCTTATTGCTAGTTGTTCCTTTTTTCCCCCAACTTACGCCATTTCTTGAGATGAGAAATATAGGATATTGATGGTATAATTGTCGATACCAGACAATGTATCCCATTTGTAGTCTCTATCTTGCATTTTCCTTTGTTCACTTGCTCTTTGTATTCACATGTATCCTCTGCTTTGTTGTTTGTTTTGCTTTCTTATGGAAACTCATTACCAGGTTTAATACATGTTGCCATCTTGGTTACTGCAATTTATTTATTAACTCGAATCCTCTGACGAAGTTTTTCTACAAAGTGTTTTTCTTATGGGATAATCTATATATCTACTCATGTGCGGCTTCTGCAGAGTATCATCTGGGTCAGCTCAAAGCAAAGATAGCAAAACTTCGAACACAGCTCTTGGAGCCCCCAAAGGTAAACATTGTACTGAGCCTCGTATAAGTGTTCAGTGGATCATTGCATTCCTTATTTGTAGTGTAGATGTAAAATCTATGTGTGTCTGTACTTCTAACTTGGAGGGAGGAACGCTAGTGCGTATGTCTAGGATGCAGATTCTATATGCAATTGTTCCATAGATCATGACACATGCAGGCAGTTTTTGTGTAGGCCTAATTCTTAATCCTCATGCTTACGTTATGAATCAAAACTTAATTTATTCACTCGTGGATATTGGTTCCATCTGATCACTCAAATCAGGGTTCAGCTGGAGGAGGTGATGGTTTTGAAGTTACAAAGTATGGCCATGGACGTGTCGCATTGATTGGGTTTCCCAGGTTTGTATGATTTGGAATCAAGTTGAACCTTTCATAATTTGCCTTTTGTCTTTTGTCTTCTTTACTTCTGTACTTCTGTTGTAGTGTAGAAAAGCTTCTTTCTTTGATTCCTTATTTGCTTTCTTTTCGTTTTTGTTTAAAGTGTTGGCAAGTCCACACTGTTGACTATGCTTACTGGAACACATTCTGAAGCTGCATCATATGAGTTCACAACACTTACCTGCATTCCTGGGATAATACACTACAATGATACTAAGATTCAACTGCTAGATCTTCCTGGAATTATCGAGGGTGCTTCTGAGGGCAAGGGGCGTGGAAGACAGGTACTTAACGGAGCGCAGTATGTTCGTTATAAGTATCTTTAATGCAGCGCAGAATCAAATTCCATGGTCAATAGATTTATAATTTAAAGGTTTGCTTACTCTCAGGTCATTGCTGTTGCCAAGTCGTCTGACCTTGTATTGATGGTGCTTGATGCCTCGAAAGTGAGTATTTGTATTGTGTCCCCGTGTAATATCTACCTGCTTCATCGTGTGAACTTCCTTTGAAATTTATGGTTGCCTCATTTGAGGATGGAGCACATAGCTTGTGTTCCCTTTTCTAGAAATGGAAATCATGAACCTATGGCACATTTATGAACTTATATCCTTGCATTAGAGCTTTCTAGTTTGGCAAATGTTTTTCTGTGCCTTAATTTGTAATCGGGTTTTGTTTCTGAGCATCTGCTAAATTTGTGGGACGTGCTTCAGAGTGAGGGACATCGGCAAATATTGACAAAGGAGCTTGAAGCTGTCAGCTTGCGTTTGAACAAGAGACCTCCTCAGGCTAGTTTATTACTTTGATTTTCAATAGTCTTCTCATGGCTGGAATTAATTATCCGTTTGCTGAAAGTAGTTTTTTTCAATCGTCAATTCCTGGTCCTTTTTTATCGGCAGATCTACTTTAAGAAGAAAAAAACGGGGGGCATTTCTTTCAACAGCACCCTTCCGTTGACGCATGTTGATGAGAAACTTTGCTATCAGATTCTTCATGAGTACAAAATTCACAACGCAGAGGTACTTACTGTAGCACTATGTTCAGTTAAGAAAGAAGAATTCTTTAAATATTTGCTACATGCATTCTAAGTGGTGAAATGAAGGAGAAGATATTCATGCTCACTTAGATCCAATGATGATAGCTTTTCCTCTGCACCCTATTAACTAACTCATTTCAGGTCTCTCAAAGATAGTTTACATTGGTGCTGGTTTTACAGGTGTTATTTCGTGAAGATGCAACAGTTGATGATCTCATTGATGTCATTGAAGGCAACCGTAAATACATAAGATGTGTTTATGTGTATAACAAGATTGATGTTATCGGCATTGAAGATGTTGACAAATTAGCAAGGCAGCCTAATTCTGTTGTCATTAGCTGTAATCTGAGGGTATGTTCTTGGATGCCCTCCTAACTTCAAATGATTTTTGCCAAATTATACAGTTTACTATGTAATGCTTGAGGTTAACGATAGCAGTCTTCAGGTTACAGTTTGACCCTTAGTTATTAGGAATACTTTATGATGGGAAATGTTTAGCACAGCAAATACTAGTGGTGGTGGAAATTATAGATATATATAACCACGTTTTGGTACAACGTATACCAATAGGGGAACAAAAGAGATGTTATTGTCTGATCTGATGTGATCTGAAGTCTCGCACTCATTTGATATGTTAAGTAATTCTGTTTTTTATGTATGGCGCCCTACAAATGATATGGTCTGCTCAGTAATTGTTTCTGATTGTTCGCAGCTTAATCTGGACCGACTCCTCGCAAAAATGTGGGAGGAGATGGGACTTGTTCGAGCTTATACAAAGCCCCAAGGCCAGCAACCTGATTTCGCTGAGCCTGTCGTTCTCTCTAATGTGTGTAATTCTCACTTCCAACCTTCATTTGCATTCTTTTCGACTGAACACAATTGTCATGCAATTTATTTTTCTATTTTCCTAATTGTGGCCATTACGTAGGATCGTGGAGGCTGCAGTATCGAGGACTTCTGCAATCACATACATAGGACTCTTGTGAAGGAGTTCAAATATGGCCTTATATGGGGCACAAGTACAAGGCACTACCCACAACATTGTGGGCTCCAACATGTTCTGCAAGACGAAGACGTGGTTCAAATCGTCAAAAAGAAGGTGAGTTCATCTGTTATCCCTCATCATATGACCATGAAAAGGAAAGTAATTCATGAATTAAAATGAAGGCGGAAAGGTGGTTTTTCATTAGGAGAATTTTCATCTCTCTTCTATCGATCAAGAGCTCGATAGTGATTTCGGATACCATGTTGGATATTTCTCTCCGAAATGAGGGTGCTGCTGTGTTGGGTCATAGACTCACATTCTCTTTTCTTTCAGGAGAAGGAAGAAGGAGGGAGAGGTCGATTCAAGTCGCATTCGAATGAGCCTACAAGGATATCAGATAGACAAAAGAAGGCCCCATTGAAAACATAGATTGAGAATGACATTCCTCAAATTCTAGATTCCCAAGGGAGGAGCAATGACTATGTAACTTGTGAATCTGGACGCCCCATCACTCACACCATGCAAAATATCGAAGCATGGTCTGAAGCTGCATGTCCATTTTTAATCCTTCCTTGAGAATCCCAGATGTTGAAGGTTTCTTCAATCAAAGGTGGTGAAGGAGTTGAGAGGACATGGGTAATGAGTAGTCCAATCTCGGTACTTTCACCATTAAGCGCGCATGAACTGTGTTTGAGTTGCCTTCTAGGCCATTGAGATTAGAACAAAAAGGGCTTCAACTTTACATTCTTGTAATGTTACTCTATTTTTTTTTTGGTGACGAGGATGTTCGGGCCAGCTCGATCGAAGTCTTGAGGTTAGTGGGATTCGAACTCAAGACCTTCAAGAAGAAAGTTGAGTCGAACACCACTAAACCAACCCAGATTGGTTTATTGACCATCTCTCACATACAGCTATGTTTGAAGGATCTATATAATTATTTACACTTCTCTATATTATGATCTTAATATCTCAGGGAGATGCATTGTTATTAAGAATTTCTGATCGTAATCTGTTATGCTACTATGCAAGTTATACCAAAAGAACATGAACGCATCACTAACCTTGACGCTTGTTGACACAGTACTCGGAGTTTAAACACAAGCATGAACACCACATACTGCATTAAAAATTGGAAACCACAGATATCTGGTTCATACACAGGAAACCATTTCCCGATTTTCCAACTATAAGCTAACTCCATGCCCGACAATAGCGGGGCGTGGATCAAAGTTGTCTTTAGATCAAAAGTTTGTCGCCCAATTCAGATGTCCGAGCTGAGGCTGTTGAAAGGCACCTGGTTGAGCTCCAGGGGCCGCAGAGGGAAGACCAGCCCCAAGGTGGGCAGGGTTGGTCATGGCAGCAGCAGGCTGTTGTGGGTGGTACATTCCAGGAAATTGCATGTGAGAAGTATGCGCAACTGCAGCCGCATTGTAAGGGCCATGGCCGGCATGAGACTGCAGATACGCCGGATGAGCTGCTTGTCCTTGCATATTGTAGTATGGGGCGGATTGCATCCCGGATAGCTCTCTTGGGGTTTGGATCCATACTTCAGAAGTCTCGGCCTGCAATTATAGAAGGCAAGATTAATAAACAAACGACTATAATGAACTTTACCAGGTTTGCATTTCATCTGTGCCAGTATGTATAAAATCAATGCCTGCAATATATAGGCAAAGAAAAAGTCACCTGTGGATTTTGAAGGTACATGTTGCCATCCTTGTACTTGATCCGTGAAGAATCCTCCATACTAGTCACTCCACCAACCATACGAGGATTATTCATTGAATACCCAGTTGGGGTGGCATAGTTTCCAAATGTTGGACTGCCAGCAGGGACAGGCTTGAACTGCTGCATCCCATACTTGAGACCGTTTGTGTTAAGCTGCGAGCTGCCTCCAGTCATCATGACGTAACTGCTACCATTGGAAGGGTGTGGATAGGCGGGATTACTGGAATACCCCGGAACTCCCATAGGTGGAACGTACATGGGAGAGATGAACTGACGGTAGGGCATCACGTTAGGGAAATGAGGAACATGAACCTGAGGATACATCTGGGTCATGGGTGGCTGTTGTTGCACCATGGTCATCGAAGCTGCTGGAATGTTGGCTGTATGCGATGTAAGAACCTGCTGCAAAAATAACACAATGCAAATTAAGTTTGAGATGGCGAAGGATACAGCAAATACCACGCCACGTAGTAAGAGCAGTGGTCACAAGTGGAGGAAATTTATTATTATATGATGACATGAGGAAGTGATTTCTATGGATTCGCCCACAAAGAGTAGAATGATCATACGCTAATAGCCCAATTCAAAATGATTTTGCACATCAATATTACCTCCTGTGGCGATGGAAGACCATGGCCCCTCACAGCTTCGTCAATGGAATGTCTGAAGTACGGTATATCATAACCAGTCTGGAGATCGTATGCTTGCTGCAGAAGAACAGCAGCGAAAGTTAATCAAGACATTTGGAAAGAATATAAATCATCCATCTATGCAACTACTTACAGAAAAGCTTGGCAATTCGGGAGGATCTTGAAGCTGTGGAGGCTCTGGAGCACTCATATCTTGGCTACTCTCATACACTTGACTGTTCTCGTGAACCAAACCCAAATCATCATAATTCTCAAGAGTAGGTGCAGTTGAAGACTCATTTATATCAGGCAACACATGATCAGATGGCTCTTCCGATGGAGTAGTAGAACCAGAGCCTCCCACTTGCTCCTCAAGTGCAGTTGCCTGGTTGCCAGCTGACACATCATCCCTACAAATTTCACAGGTTAAGCAATCTAACTTACCTTAATTCTGGTTATGTGCATAACAAGAGATTAAATCATTAAAATGAACCATACCCAACAAAAAAAAAATCATTAAAATGAACCACTTCACTTTTACTATGACAATTTATCACAATACAACAAAGAACAACTACTTTTTCCTATAAATGGATAGCTAAAGTGACAACAAGTGACAAAGGAAATAGGTCATGGGATAAATTGCTAAAGTCAACTAGATTCTAGAGAAGGCATTCCTGAGTTAACAGCTTCCATGTCCTCCCCCTATCTTGTTCTTAAGGAAAAACAAAAAGCATTCCTCCTTGGTTTGAATAACTAAATAGCACAGGCAAAGAAAATAAGTATAAGACAATTGCAGATAAATAATATGCACCAAAAATCGGTTTATTCCTCTCTAGTATCTTCTCATCTCCTTTTCTTTTTCTTCTTCTACTTTTTTCTTCAAGATATCAAAATCACAAGGACCCATGACCGGGCGGGGGCAGGAGGGGGGACAAAATAAATAACCAAACCTACCTTCTGGAAAGCTCCATTGATTCTCCAGCATGTCGGACCACTTGAGGCTCAGACACAGAGTTCCCGTAAGTATCAGAATCCGGACCAAAGCTCCCAAAGGTCAGTCGACAGCGATCATTCTCCGGGACTCGAATATGGTGTGCAATAATTACATTCTGATCCTCACTGATATTTACTTGGGAAAGCTGATCTTGCAATTCAGCTGCTTCTAACTCCAGATTTCTGGAGTTATCAACAGAAGGCATGGCAGATTTTATTGGAGTCCCTATCACACCAGGATTTGTTTCATTTGGTTTGTCTTTGGATTTTGGCTTCCACTCTTTGTTTGGGGGAGCGCCTATATCAAGAAACTCGGTCATGAGTCATAAATAAAAATATGCAACAAGTAGCAGAGAAGACCACATAATAGTTTGTAGCAACAACAAAAAATGTAAGCCACTGGAAAATGGAACCTACAGCATAAACACATATTGAAGAGATCAAGGCGTCATCGATTTCCTAAATTTAACTTTTTTATACTATGAAAAGCTATTACAGGACGATGAGATTTAACCAAATACCATTCCGAAAAAAAAACATAATTAAACGAGCATCAAGTGATGACCCAATGGTCATTAACTACGGTCTCGTCTTGATGATAGAAGCAATTAATAGAGTTCAAATGGATGGCCTCTTGAAAACTGCGGATATGGTTATGTGACCCATGCACTTAGGATAAGTCAAAGAAGCATCTGAAAAAGTTCTTTGTAATTTTAACGCTAAAAAGTTAGTCTTTTATAAGCTTAACATGTCTTGGAAGCATCACTGTCCAGAAACCAAGGTTGAAATGAAAGGACAAGATAAAATAAACAAACTTCATAACAGTAATAAACATGAGACCACGAATTTTCACCCACAACAGAAGTAAGGATTGCCTTGGATGATTTGATCTACACTGTAGATCATTCCACTGATTTACAACCAACGGAATACATTTTTCACATAGGTTGAATCCTATATGCAATCATGAACGAA
>JAOVYX010004689.1:0-10040 GCA_035668315.1 Drosera spatulata
AGTTAAGCAAATACTCATTACAAACATTCCATTTAAATCATCACACTTAAGACTTATAAATATCAGTGATTGATCTACGTAATTCTAGCTGAATCAACCATAATCCCTACATTTCTCTCTATCTAAGCTACCTATCCTGCTATCTATCTAGTTTACTTTTATATTTCTGAATCATTTCTTTAGTTATTGAACCTTTTAAACAACCCCCCCCCCCCAACTCCTGGACTAGTTAAAAGCTTTAAGTTAGTTTAGTTGATCAGTTTCAACTTTCTCTGTGGGATCGACCCCTACTTCCACTATTACATTTAATTCTATATCTATAGAGTGAAGTGGGTGCTCTTAAATATAAATTTGACGTGTAAACGACAAAACGCATTACCCTCCGTCCCACAAAAATCGCAAAAGATTAACTTAGCATGCGTGTCGATGTAAAGTTTGACATGCGTGCAACGACGATCAATCCTACTTTTTTGTTAATTTATCGTGAAACATCAATGGTTGTATAAGTTAAGTATTTCAATCTAATACATATTGCGGGACGATCAGACGTGATTTGAAATGAAAACGAAACTTGTATTCATGCGTATAGAATAGCACAAAATATGTATGTGTTGCAAATTTGTTGGACCGTTTGATTTTGTCCAACCTAAGAGTCAACCATGTGTTGTTGTACTATTGTGTTGTGGGTCCTTTTCTTTTCTTATCTGTTAAAGGAATTAGCAGAGGATGGACAGCCGGGTACAACATATACACATAACTTAAACTTCAACAAACAGAACGCAAACAGAGAACAAAAAGGGAGAAAAATAAAGAGAGACAGGTCTGCACAGTTGGAAGAAAATAGCTGGATCAAAGGTCATCTATAATTGGATCAAGATGATTTTTGATGAGCATGTAACCGACATCTTGTTCTTCGTATTTAATGGTTGGATCGTCAATCGGAGTTTGGTATGTTGAGAAATCAGCTCTGGAACAACAACCGACAGATTTGATTATTTCTTTCCTTATTCTCTTAGTGTTGTTGCTATTGACTCTTGATCTTCACTATGTATATGTGAATCCCGTCATTGTGGGATTAGAGACGTTATATCTTATTTGTGATAATGACTAGGTTGTGTACCTAGTGGAACTTAGTTTTGTACCAAAACTGTGATAGTGAAGAGTTTGGGTGGACTCCGAGATCGGTTCCGTAGGTTTTACTCCCTAAATTTTAGGAGGTTTTCCACGTTAAAAGTGTTGTGTTAAGCTCGTCTTTGATTTTTCGGATTGCATATTGTCTTTTGGTTGGTTGGAATATTTCCTCGCAGGTTTAAGCAAATCGGAAAAGTTATCGTCTTTTCCCAACAAGTGATATTAGAGCTTATGTGATTTGCTTAAACGATGGAAATTAGTATCCCACGAGTGGTTAGTTTAAATGGAAGAAACTACCATTACTGGAAAGGAAAAATGGAGGATCTCCTTTATGTTAAGCGATGGCACTTATCAGTGTTCGGTGATAAGGTTGTATGCGGTTTCATTCGACAGTTTGTTGATGATAATGTGTTGCATCACATTAGTAAGGAGTCAGATGTTAAGAAATTGTGGAGCAAGTTGGAGTCCTTATATGCTAAGAAAACCGACAACAACAAAATGTTTTTGATTAAACAGTTTTTGGGCTTGAAATACAAGGATGGTCAATCTGTATCTGATCATTTGAATGAGTTTCAAGGGATTTTAGATCAGTTGTCTGTCATGAATATTAAGTTTGAGGATGAGGTACAAGGACTTTGGTTACTGGGTACCTTATCGAACTCTTAGGAGACTTTCCGTATGATTTTTAAGTAATTCAGCTCCTAAAGGTGTCGTCACCTTGGACTTTGACAGAAGTGGTATTTTAAATGAGGAGATGAGAAGAAAATTTTAATGTTCTTTTTCTTCTCATCCCGAGACTTTAGTGAGTGAGAACAGGGGGAGAAGCGAGAGCAGAGGTCAAAAAGGTAAGTACAAGGGGCATAGCAGATCCAGATCGTGGTAGAAAAATGTGGAATACCGTCATTGTGGTAAGATGGGCCATATCAAGAAAAAGCTATTTTCAGATAAGACGAGAGTAGAAAAATGGTGCTAGCAGTAGTGAAAGAAAAGACTCTGAAACTGATTCTCGAGTCCCGACTCCTACTGATGGACTCGTTATTGCGTGCTATAAGGATAATGTCAATTTAGCATGTATTGATACGAGTTGGGTGATTGATAGTGAAGCCTCGCTCCATATCACGTCAAAGAAGGAATTCTTTGATTCCTATACACCGGGGGACTTTGGCTCATTGAAAATGGGCAATGATGGCCTCGCCAAAGTGATAGGTATAGGAAATGTGAATTGAGAGATTAGCAATGGATCATGGCTAGTTCTCAAGGACGTCAGACATGTACCAGATATTCGTCTGAATTTGATTTCGATTGGAAAGCTCAATGATGAGGATTATTGCAGTATCTCTGTAAATGACTCTTGTAAACTCAATAAATGTTCCTTAGTTATGGCTAAAGGAAAAAAGGAAATGCAGCTGAACTATGGCATAAAAGGTTTAGCCATATGAGCAAGAAAGATATGAGTGTATTAGCCAAGAAGAATTTACTCTCTAGAGTAAGAGTGTGAAACTTTAGAATTGTGCACATTACTTGGCTGAAAAATAGCATAGAGTATCTTTCAAAAGTCACCCCTCTTCCAGAAAATCAGGTCTATTGGAGTTGGTACACACAGACGTTTGTGGTCCGATTCGACCAGCTATACTTGGTACTGTAGTTTACTTTGTCATCTTCATTGATGATCATTCAAGAAAGCTCTGGGTTTATTTCTTGAAGACTAAAGACCAAGTGTTAGATGTATTAAAATAATTTCAAGCTTCAGTTGAGAGTCAGTCCGAAAAGAAGCTGAAATATATCCGTTCAGACAACGGTGGTGAGTTCATTGGCCCGTTTGATGAATACAACGGGTAGTATGATATCATACACCAGAAGATGCCTCCTAAAACTCCTTAATTGAATCGCATAACTAAAAGGAAGAACAAAACTTTAGTGGAAAGAGTGAGATGTTTGATTACAGATGTTAAACTTCCAAAATCATTTTGGGGTGAGGCATTGAATACTGTGGTTCATGTTCTCAATCTTTCTCCGATAGTTGCTTTAGATGGTGATGTGCCAGATAGGGTTTGAAACGATAAGGATGTTTACTACAACCATCTGAGAGTATTTGGGTGCAAGACCTCCGTTCACGCTCCGAATGGTGAAAGGTCCAAGTTAGATGACAAGACTCGTGAATGTATCTCTCTTGGATAGGGTTATGATGAATTCGGCTATAAGCTTTACGATCTAGTTGAAAAGAAGATCATCAGAAGTAGAGATATGGTGTTCATGGAGGATCAGACAGTAATAGATATTCATAAGGCAGAGAATTCAGTATCCCACGATTCTGATGGTAGTATTGAAATTGAAGTGATCCCGACTACCAATTTGTAGAGACAGATTCAGGATAAGGTCTTTGATAAGGTTCCAGATCAGCTTTGGAGTGATGCTCAGGTTGAGTTTGAGGAACCAGAGGGTGATCTGGTACAGTATGACAAACAAGGTACAGATGAGGTTGATGTTCAGCTAGAGGATGTTGTTGATGTTTAGCGGCAAGCATCGACAGTTCCACCAGCAACTGGTATGAGACAGTCCACCAGAGTTCGTACTTCGCCCACTAGATACTCGGCTGATGAGTATGTGCTGCTGACAGATTCAGATGAGCATGAATGTTTTCAAGAAGCTATTGCTGATGAAAACAAAGGTTAGTGGATGGATGCAATGCAAGACGAGATGAATTCCTTGCATGAAAATCAGACATATGAGTTGGTGGATTTACCAAAAGACAAGAAAGCTTTGAAGAATCACTGCATTTATCGATTGAAGCATGATGAGAATACTTCACAGCCGCGATACAAAGCTAGATTGGTCGTAAGTGGTTTCAGACAGAAAAGGAGGATTGATTATGATGAGATCTTCACACCAGTTGTGAAAATGTCTTCAATCAGAGTTGTTCTGGTTTTAGCAGTCAGACTTGATTTTGAGGTCGAGCAAATGAATGTGAAGATAGGTTTCCTTCATGGCAATTTGGAGGAAGAGATATAAATGGGCTTCAAGGTCAAAGACAAGGAGAACTTTGTTTACAGGCTAAAAAAGAGCTTGTATGGATTGAAGTAAGCACCGAGGCAGTGGTACAGAAAGTTTGAGTGTTTTATGGGGGAGCACGCCTACCAGAAGTCTACTTCAGATCAATGTGTGTTCGTGCAGAGGTTCTCAGATGATGATTTTATCATTTTACTGCTCTATGTTGATGAGATGTTGATAGTTGGCCAGAATGCTTTCGGAATCCAGAGGTTAAAGCAATAGTTTAGCAAACCTTTCTCAATGAAAGATTTAGGGTCAGCTAGGCAGATTCTTGGTATGAGAATCAGTAGAGATAAAGAAGCTAGGAGGCTGTGTTTGTCTCAGGAGAAGTATATTGAGAAGGTACTTCAGAGGTTCAAGATGGATCAGGGTAAAGTGACAAGCACTCCTCTTGCTACATACTTTAAGCTCAGTAAGAAACAATGTCCGTTAAGTGAGAAAGAGAGGAAAGAGATGAAAAAAGTTCCTTATACTTCTGCAGTGGGTAGTTTGATGTATGTAATGGTTTGACCAGGCCAAACATAGCTCATATAGTGAGAGTTATTAGCAGATATACTTCCAATCCTGGTAGAGAGCACTAGAATGCACTGAAGTGGGTTCTGAGATATCTCCGCGGCACTTCTAGTTTGAAACTTTCATTTGGGAGTGATGATCCATTTCTACTTGGTTATACAGATTCAGACATGGCAAGGGATGTTGATGATAGAAAGTCTACTTCACGGTATTTGATCAGTTTTATAGAGGGAGCTGTTGCTTGGCAGTCTAGACTACAGAGATGTGTTGCTTTGTCAACCATAGAGACAGAGTTCATCGCAGTGACAGAGGTGTGTGCAAAGAGTTGCTTTGGATGAAGGGTTTCACATAGAAATTTGGTCTTAGTCAGGATCGGTATACTTTGCTTTGTGACAATCAGAGTGCTATACACCTTCCGAAAAATTCAACTTTTCATTGAAGGTTTAAGCACATTGATGTTAGGTATCACTCGAGAAGGTTCACACCGGCGACAATGGTGTAGACATGATGACTATGACTCTTCCAAAGGAGAACTTCGAGTTCTGTCAACGCCTCGTCGGCATGGTGATTTTCACTTGATGCATTGTTACTGGGATCTCCTCTTTAGGTTGGAAGGGGAGATTTGTTGGACTGTTTGATTTTGTCTAACCTTAAGAGTCAACCATGCGTTATTGTATTATTGTGTTGTGGGTCTTTTTCTTTTCTTATCTGTTAAAGGATTCAGCAGACGAGGGATAGCCGGGTACAACACATACACACAACTCAAACTGCAACAAATAGAAAGCAAACAGAGAGCAAAAAGGGAAAAAAACAAAAAGAGACAAGTCTACGTAGTTGGAAGAAAATAGCCTGATCAAAGGACATTCATAATTGGATCAAGCTGATTTTTGGTGAGCATGTACATGACATCCTGTTCTTCATATTCAATGGTTGGATTGTCAATCGGAGTTCGGTGTGCAGAGAAATCAACGCTGGAATAGCAATTGGCAGATTTCGTTATTTCTTTCCTTATTCTCTTGGTGTTGTTGTTATTGGCTCTTGATCTTCACTATGTATATGTGAATCCCGTCATTGTGGGATTAGAGATGTTATCATCTTATTTATGAGATGACTAGGTTGTGTGCCTAGTGGAACTTGGTTTTGTACCAAAACCATGATAGTGAAGAGTTTGGGTGGATTTTGAGATCGGTCCCGTGGTTTTTACTCTCTAAATTTTAGGAGGTCTTTCATGTTAAAAGTGTTGTGTTAAGCTCGACTTTGATTTGTCGGATTGCATATTATCCTTTGATTGATTAGAACATTTTCTCACAACTTTAAACAAATTGAAAAAGTTATCGTCTTTCCCCAATATTTTCATGAGAGGGAGGAAATACAACATAAACTCCACCTTTTCAAAGATGTGAAATAAACCACTTTTAATTGGAGTACATGTGAATGGATTCGATTCCTAGGTGCATGTGAATGGATTCGATTCCTAGGTGCGCAAGCTATATGTAGTCCCCTGGTACAGATTCCAATTCCAGTGTCCCAACTGTATTCGTTGATAAACGTTGCGGTTGTAAGACATGATAGCACCAGATTACGCGGCGTAGAATCTACGTAGAGTCCGTGTGTACCCCCACAAAGGATATTCTCTACTACACGACATGATAATGATAACCACAGCCCACAAAAAAAAGTCTCACCCCATTAGCTTTGCATTCCCTTTGTCCCAAATTTTTGTAAATGTTTTTGATTTTTCTTATTATTACGATAAAATTGGATCCGTATAATATATCGATTAAACATAATTTTTTATAAATTTATCGTATAATATCGATGATTATTTAACTTACTTGTTTTAATTAAATATATATTACTAAACGATTAGACGTTATTTGATATGAAAATCAGATTTTGTATCGATGAATATAGAACAGTGAAAAATACGTACATGTTGCAAAAATTATGGGATAAAGATAGTGATATTGTTTTGTCATTTTAAAATGCCTTTTTTTTATACTCCCCTCTCCCATATATCTTGCAACGGTTTGATCCGATCGATTTTTTATATGTGTGTTGAATTTGATATATTTTGATTAGTATATTTTGGTTTTTTAATGATGGTGGTGGATTTGATGTAAAAGGATGAAAGAAAATGAGGAAGAAGGTAGTGGAGTGTATTGTGATATTGTGGTTATTTTAATATAAATTTATTTTCAAATAAGAAAATAAAGTAAGTGTTGTAAGATTTATGGGACGATCCAAAACAGTAAGTGTTACAAGAATTATGAGACAGAGAAAGTAACATTTTCAAAAAGGTTAAATTTAAAGTATAAAAGATTAATTTCGGAGTAATTATGGTATAAGATAAAAAAAAATCTTCTTCTAAATAAAATATTGATCTCAAATTAGTCAATTTCGCTTTCAATTTAGCACTATCCTTCCAAAAATGGGTTGCAATTTGTGTCAAGTAAATGTGTAATACCCGAGAATTTTGAGAATTTAGAAACGAATATATAACGTTACGATTTTAAAATAAATCGTGCTTAAAGGTTATATATTAAATCTAAGAAACTATTTATTATTAAATCAAATATGACGATGGAATATTTTGGGATGATTAGTTGAACGCGCCAATAAACGTTACGAACGAATAACGTTACAATGTTATAACGTTATAAACGTTGCGCGTAAGGACTATTGATTTGATTCCATAAACAATGGGTTATGACTCGGGATGTCATATTTTCGTATATGGGATTAATCTAACGATGTAAATACATTTTTCATGGTTTAATATTACGAAATTTGGGTAAATAATGGACTGAACGAGATGTATCGTGGGACGGAACGTGAGATAATTCCCGCAACCACCTAATTTCCCACTCCCGCCTCCACTCCCACTCCACTTCTCCTAGTCCCACTCACACTCACCACTCCTCCCATCATCGTTCACCTTCTCTGCCACCACTATCTGCACCACCATCGCTAGCCAGCTGTTGCCTGTGCCATCATCTTCGGCGTCATCCAAAGCAACAAACATCATCATCTTCTTCCTCTCCTCACCAAACCTTCACCACCATCGTCTTCATCATCATCACGATGCCACAAGGATGAAGGACAGCAGCAACAGGCGGAGGGAGGAATCAACGTCAGCAGCTCGGCTAGGGGACGTCGACGGATTCGTTCATGTGATCGTGTGCTTAAGGAAATCAAACGCGATCGAGGTAACCTCACTCGTCCGAGACGCCTCTTTTATTGGATCACACACGTTCTTTGCTTCCATGCATGCTTTGGGACATGTTTTGATGTGTTTGATGTGTGTGAAATGGTTTGGATGCGTTGTGGTGTGAATTGAGGGATCCGTGGCGTTGGACGAAGGTTTCCTGCAGGTTGTGGGCAATGAACAGTGGCGTCCGCGACCATCCTGGGTCGCGCCCGCGACGGGGGAAAAAATCTGGGAATTTGGTTCACAGGCTAGTCGCGCCCGCGACGGGGGTCTGGCCAGGAAAAATGATGTTTTGTGCTTCGAACCTTAAACCTAAATGCGTATTTGAGGTATATAACCCATACGCATGGAAATATAACGTCAAGCGTGCATGTACGATCACGTTTGACATGTGGTGGGGTATTTGGTGTCGAAATGAAATAGAATGCACCCTTATAATGAATATACCCTCACGGGAAATAAATAAAAATGAGCACTAAACCATTAAATAAAAGGGAACGGGGGATGTGGAACATAGTTACTCTATCCATGTGAACTAATAAAAAGCAAAACGAATAAAAAATATCGCCTCCTTGAACTGATAAGGACGGCATTGACATCCCTTGTGGATCCGTTGGATCATTGGTCGTTTTTTCTGAAATTATTGAGAAGGTTGAACATGGTGTCCCTTCTTCAATACATTGCGATCATCTGTTTCTTTGAATAGCCTTGGTGGCTTGAGTTTGAATCATTGCACTCCTGTATTATCCTCTGATTCATCGTTACGGGTGAGAACTAGCTAGGAAGCGATGGGCATCCCCCATCCTCTTTGCATGCATGCAGCGGCTTCTACGCCATTATGGCGGGGCCACGGGTTGCTCTCTGCAGGGAGACCCAAATTATCTCAATGCTGACAAACGATACCACATTGAATGCGCACAAGAGGTGTAAGGCGACGCACAGAGTAGGCAGGTGTGAATACACAAAATCTATTGGATAACCCGGATGACGATTGACACTTTATCTTATCTCTGTACTCCGAGTCGGTCATATCCTTGGAGTTGTCGCTGCTTTTGAGTCGAGTCATGAACCCTAAATTAATGCAAAAGAAAGGAATGACTCTTAAAAGCGATACAAAGCCATATAAAGCAATGAGAAACGATGTTGTGTGATATGTGCCCATATTTTCCTATATATATACAAATATTTTAGGGACTTTCGACGGTCGCCATACCCGTTAGCGGAAGTTCCCTGTAATTGGGATTCATGCATCTGAGGTTGCTGAGCTTCATTAGTCCACGGTTTTGTTTTTCAATTAGAGATATGCCCCCAATAGCACCTGAAGGCTCTTAGTGTGAGCTTGCATGCATATAGATGATCTCACGTACTTTGGATATTATAGCAGATGAGATGTCTATTGTGATTAATGTAATAATCGATCCGTATTGCTTTTGCTCCAATGATGTAATTAAAACAGGTATTCGGGACTGTAAGCTATGAATTTGCCTACTGTTTATAGTTTCCTTGACTTTTATACCCCTAAAACCCATTCGATTTATTCGGCCTTGTCACGGAGCCGGTCCGTGACGGCATAACGCCCACGTGTCTTTCGACACGGTAAGTCGGGGGTATTATAGGGCGGTATCAGAGCAAGGTTTTAAGGTTTTTGGGTTAGATATTAAAAATACACGAAAGATAAATAAGCCAAATTTATAAGTTTGCACATGCATTCGAGTGTAGAGATATTGTTTGTGGGTTAGGATGTGAGACAGGATGAAGTTATCTGTCGAATTGAGGAAGTACTTATATCTACATTGTATTTCCACGATGGATGCTGTCGGTCCTGTCCCAGTACTGACTATAGTCTCATACATTCGTCCTATGCCTGGGGGGATGGAGTTGCTACAGATACTGTATTTCGTGGAGCACCACCTCATCCCAACTGCCATTGGGGATAATCCCTTGTTCTGTCATCCCGTACTTCAGGCATGCATCTTACTGTAGGCGTTTTCGGATAGCGACTGATATTCCCGTTAGGAGGGCGAGCCCAATAGCCTTTACTATTAGGAGGGTTAGTGGCACATGGCATTCCATATGTTGGCAACTATCCTACGGAGGGATAAGGATAACTTTCCTCCACCTACTAACACCAATACAG
>JAOVYX010004690.1:0-10039 GCA_035668315.1 Drosera spatulata
AGAAGTCCAATTTCTGCTTTGAAGAGCAACATGAGCTCTCTTGTTCGAGTGTATGTTGGAAAAAATTTTGCAGTGTTGCTCGCTTCAATTAAATCTTGCATCGATGGGCTGAGGTTTCGACATCGATGGGCGGTGTTAGATGCAACATGCTTCACGTGTGTGAGTAGAGTGTATCCAACTGTTGATGATTAAGTATCTAGGACCAGGGGGGAGGACGATGAGTCGATGATATAATTGCAGTGTATGTGATGTTGTGTAAGAACATGATGATTTGGCGATATTACCGTGCCTACTGTTGCTTGGTACATGTGTCGTTGTCGGAAATATCAACGTCCTTGAACTTTGCGTATTAGGAGTATCATAAATATCTCATGCATACCATACCGTAAATATCACACGTGCAGTGAAAAAGTTTACACACATTAGGATAAAGTAAGCATATCATTTTATAGTGATGCTCATAGTAACATTCCAGATAGTATTATGTACAACCACCGCAATAAACATGTTTTTGTGTGTTCCTCATATACACAGTAAGAATTCTTAATGAACAAATTAAATAAGAGTTCAATAAGGTAAATACGGTTTCATAATAGATAGATGCCTCAGATGAGGTTTCACTTTGGGACAAACATGAAGTAGATATACTAGGTGGATTATATATACTTTTGAGAAATATAATTAGTTTTGATATTTAATATCGGAGATTGTTTCAAGATGCGGGGATAGCTCAGTTGGGAGAGCGTCAGACTGAAGATCTGAAGGTCGCGTGTTCGATCCACGCTCACCGCAAATTATTTTTTTTTTAAAATTTCCTCTTTTTTATACTTCAATTTTTCACCCTAAACTCTTACCCAAAACCCCGAAACGACGCCGTTCTGCACCGGATTACCACCACCAACACTCTCCAAAACCCTAACCCTAACCCTCTCCCCCCTCTCTCCACCATGGATAGCATCATCATCGCCTCATCCTCCATCGACGCCGGAATCGGCGCCTGGGACCTCGCCACCGGCAACGAGCTCCTCCGCTACAAGTCCTGCGCTTCTCCTCCTCACGGCCTCGTCTCCGTCGGCGGCCGATTCCTCGCCTCCTCTCAGCTCCGTGACAACCACGCCTCTTCTGGCTCCGGTTCCGTACTCTACTGGTCTTGGCACAAGGTAATCGATTCTCTGACTATCGCGCTCTTGAGATTGAAATGCTGAGAGAGTTCAGCGGTGATAATAGTCATAGTTAGTGAACTACGGCGAAGTTTTGATCTGAATTATGTGAATTTTACTCGACTGCACTCGACTCCTCGACTTAACCGGAGTCCGAGACTCGTGTGGAGGACAATGTCTTGTCCAGGAGGATGTACACGGCTTTGAATTGTATGTTGAGAGATAATTTATCTTGGAGGATTGAAATTGTGATCTAGACATTTGAAACTTATGTTCTAGAAATTGAGCATATCGGTTGTCAGTCTGATGTTATTCTCGGTTTTAATGACGAAGATGAAGTTGATCAAGAGATAGTCTCGCCCTAACTCAGATTTATTGGCTGGTAGTCAGACGAATGTACCTTGTATACTTTCCCCAATACTAGAAAAGAAACTGCATCAAGTGTTGAGATTTCTATCGGAATGCATTCATGTCTGTGACAAATATTCAAGTAATGAAAGGAATGTTGTTCCCGAAAGTAATGATTTAATGTGTTTTTTAAGTAATTGTGTTGATAATTTGTGCAGCCGCAACCGGATGTGAAGAGCTTTCCGGTGGAGGCGATAATGCCATTGGTGTGTGACATTGGCGGGAATTATATCATTGGTGGTGGCAGTTCCGGTTATATTTATATCTGGGAGGTAATGAGCTTGGTTGAGAGGATCAGGGTTATGATTTGATTTGATTTATTGTTGATTCACGATTTTCATAGGCTCCAGTGATGGATAAGATTGTGATGTATGTGAATCAACAGGTTGCGACTGGTAGACTACTAAACAGGTGGCATGCACATTACAGGGCAGTTACATGCCTGGTGTTATCGGACGATGAATCACTTTTGATCTCGGGTGCAGAGGATGGATGTGTCAGAGTTTGGTCATTCTTTATGTAAGATTTACGCTTTGTGGCTTTCTTGGATGAGTTTGAGATGTTTTGTTTAATCGGTTACATTAGTTAAGATGTTTTGTTGATATGTTGAATATAAATTGTGGAATTTAGGTTGTTTGATGAAATTGGAAAAGCGGAAGCGAAGCATTTGTATGAACATAGTTTTACGGAGCATACTCTAAAGGTGACTGCCGTTGTCATGGGTTATGGAGGATGCAATTCTCTAATTGTCTCTGCTTCAGAGGATCGAACGTGTAAGGTTCAGTATCATTACTGCTCTAATCTCTTGCTATTAGCATTATCTTGTTGTTCAATGAAATGTGGGAAATATTTTGTGTTGGCGTCTCAGAGATAGCAGTGTACCAGGCAGTAAGTTCTATAAGATTAGAATTTTGAATTACAGTCCAGCCGGATTCAATCCAGACTTATTTTCCTACTGTTGTGGTATCTGGGCAGATTTTTTTTTATACCCTAGAACCTTGGTTTGCTTATCCTCCAGAGAGGCCATGAATTGATCGTGGTGTGGTGCTCCCCCTACCTCATTATTTTTACATACCCTATGTTATGGCATCAAAGAAAGGTCCAAGGTTTCAAAGGACTGAATTTATTATCGTTAGTAAATTAATATACTCCTTGTCGCTGTTACCTAAGAGTAATACTTAATACAATCCTTGTTGTTTTTTTAATTGCCACGACAAAACTACATAACAAAATCCTGTAAAGGCAGCTACCTAACCAAAGATAGGCCAAAGTTCACATTCAATCGAAAAAATGTCTGATTAGAATGAATAATAGGGAAAAAATGACGAATCAGGATGAAAAATGACCATCAAGTGGGGTCGGCTACATGAATACGACGACGTCATTCCAATTTGTCATGTACATTATCTTCTGTAAGATTATGATAGATCATATCATACTTCAAGGTTTCTCTCATGGTCTTTTTAGGTTTCTCTCGTCCTCTCTTGACACGTGCTAACTCCCAAGCTTCACATTTCCTAACAGAAGCTGTCATGGCAATTCTCATAATGATTTTGTCCACCAGGTATGGAGTTTGTCCAGGGGAAAGATCTTGAGAGACATTCCATTTCCCTGCATAACTGATGCAATTGCACTAGATCCTGGAGAACATGTTTTTTATGCTGGAGGAAGAGATGGCAAGATATATATTGCTGCGCTTAATGCTCCAAGTTCCCCCGACAGCCCTTACGGGAAGCATGTAATTGGATCGCTACACGACCACAGGTACTTTTTGTTCTTTGGTTTCTATGTTTGCAATCATCTTGCAATAATAATACATACCAGTGTTTATTGTTCCATCATCACTATAGTTATCATCCTACTGACTCTTGCTCGGCTTTTGCCTCTTGCTCCGCAAAAGTCCAAATTAACCAATACCTTTAGTCCTTGGAATCACATGATTTTTATATGCCATACAGCCGGTACCTGAATGATAAAACAACTGTGTTTTTAAAGAAGGTTGTGTTCTTGCCTTTTATCTTCAATTAAGTCTGATCTCTCTGATATGTTCTTGTGGAACAGTAAGGGCATTACCTGCTTAGCATTTTGTGGTGATGGTACTTCACTGGTTTCGGGATCAGAGGATGGCTTGATTCGAATTTGGGATACTAGAAGTCACAACACCATTCGTATTCTTAGGCATGCCAAAGGTATCATTTCAACTTGGCCAAATGGTGTCCGCTTCCTGGTGCTATATCTTTTAGCAGTTTCTTTTTTTTCTTTTCATGGTGAGTATAATGATGTCATATTCGCACTAATATTAATTCTTATGTGTCTCTGGCGTATTTGGATAGGCCCTGTGAACAACATTCTCGTCGTGGCACGTCCTGAGACCATCCTCAAGTCTACAGCCTCTCTGGGGAGAAAACAGCAATCACTTTTACCACCTCCACTGGAAAAATATTCATCTGAAGAACCTATTGGAATCAAGGCTGTTATTGGAGGCCACACTGCTTCCGTGGAACAATTAGACGTCACATACCTCACTGAATATGTGATGAATAATCAAATTAAAGATATCCAGCAACATGGTTCTGCTGCGGCTGCTGAAATGGAGACTGAACGATTGAAACAAGACTTGAAGAGAGCCATGCAAATGGTTCATCAATGGAAGGAAAACTACGATGGATTGCAAAAATTTTGTACGAACGAACTGCTGGAGGGCGCTTGAAGCAAAATCAGCACTTCAGCTTTTTGTTTCTCGGCTTTAGAAAAATTTGATGTTTTACTGCTCTAAGTTATTCAGCGGTGAAATGTATCAACTCTAAGTTATGCAGTGAGGGCATATGATCCACTAATGGTTGTTCCTTTCTTGTCGATGTTTTCGATGCTTGGTTTGGGTGGAATGTTTTACTTGCTTCAACTCTGAAAAAAGATGTAGTGATTGGACTTTCTTTGCTTTGCCAATTACACCTTTTCAGCAAATATTTTTTGTCAAAAAAAATGAAGAAAAGAAATATCAAACTGAACTCACAAGCCTAGCTATGTAAGTGAAACAATGAAACAAAAACAGAATACCGGATCGACTTATAAAACCGTAATGGAGTTCTGTGCTTACTGTATCAATAACACCCCTAAGCAGGTTAACGAAGAGCAATACTAACACGATACAGAAAAACTCGACTCTCTTGCAGATCCGAAGAGCACAAATTCTGCAAAGACAGCATATATACAGTTGCCGCACGAAAATTTGCTGGTGCATACAAACAGAGATGGATTATAAGTTTATTTCCGGCTAAATATGCGGAAGTTATATCATTTGTGAGACTCAATCCTTCACTTGTAGACCAAACATTTTAGACATTGACTTGGAAAACGAGGACTCCGACATATCATCGATCCTCCATGGAAGGAAAATCAAAAGAGTTAAGTGGAAAATCAATAGGATGACATACGTTTGTTTTTTTTTTCTTATGTAATGCATAAATTACTTCTTTGTTTATCAGAACATCATATTGTTTTGGACGATACATATACTCCATCTTTTCTCCACAGATTTATTTGATTCAAGGAAATCTCATCACAAGAATATGTGATGCGATATCATGATTCACTTGATGTAAGACCTCATCCCCAAACTAAATGAAGTTTCCATGGAACAGAGCAAAGCCTTGGAGAGGATTATGCAGATTAATCCAGAGTTAATAGCAAAAGTTTGCACAGTGTAATCATACTGCCAAAAATAAAAAGGAAAAAAAAGAAACTCATAAACCGACTTTAATAGTCATACAGTATTATCAGAACATGGTTGGTTTGACGGAGAAAAGGCTCTCATTGAAAACCGACATAACAATCTGCCATTCAGGCACATCAACACGAATCGTTTTCCCACAACTGTAAAGGAAATGAACGAAACCTATCGCCATGATAGCTGAATGCATACTGCTTAATAGATGCATGATGCATTAGAACGATCTCTAGTCATCAACCACACGTGAAAGATACGCTCCTTGCCTACCACTTGACGACACACTAAAGCAATAGATCCTCTGTGCTTGAAAATTGCAATCTGACTTCATGGATAACATCTCGTTCCAATGAAACATCTCGTCCTCCACGTCGAAAGATAACAAACTCCACTGAAATCCAACAAAATGTCGGGATGATCATTAATAGATGCTGCCATCATACTCTTCTCGATGTAACGTAACCTGCTTGGGTGACACATTAGGTTCTATGTTTCTCCATTTGTTTTTACCTTGTGTATACACCTGCACCGTGGTAGGATACCTAAGATGCGTTCCAGAAATTCTCACCACCATCAACTCTTTGGTTCTTGGAACAAAACCAAATCCACGACACAAGCGTGTCTGTCAATACCGGCTCTACAACATATGGATCCGGATTCCTCGGAAGAACACTGTATTCTTTGGTTGTTGGGTTCAACAGGACCATATGCCAACCGGGTACTGTTCCGCAAGCAAATTACATCATCACACACGTATGGTCACGTTTGACAACCAAGAAACGGATTCTCGAGTTCTCCAGCTGAATCAAGCGTATGATCTATGCAAAACAAAGGTTGTGCCTTGTCGGGAATAGGCGGGTTCGATCTCCACAACTTAATACAAGTAACATTAAAAACATAATTAGGATAAATGATAGAAAATAAAATTGACATCACAACATAGAAATTTATATGGTTTATTTCGTTTTTGAGATTATGTCTACAAACAAGCAACAAGAATTTTCATTATTCAGATCAATATTATTACTAGAGAATTTATCCATTCACTGGCTCCGCACTCACAGCTCATACCTATCCAAAAAAATAATAATATGATATTTAGAATAACCCCTACATATTATTATAACTGGATAATTTTAATGAGAATATAATTCAAACATAAACTCGTATTTATCCTAAATTCTCTATCCAAATGAGTTTATCTGGCTCTGTTCTCTCGGTTGCGATTGCATATTTATAAGATTGTTTCAGAGTCCTTTGTGTTTGTTTTGTGCCATCCTTTTTCTCAAACATTCGCAAACATTCACAAAGGTTCTGTTTTTTTCCTGCATCAACCAGAAAGCTCTCAGACATTCTCGAACACTCTAACCCTTTTTCAAAAAAATATGTGGGTTCCGTCACTTTTTTCCTTTTGTTTTAAAAAACCAACGCGCTAACATGCCTCACCTTCGTTGTAGTCGATGATCATGCACATTGAAGATAATCCCGTAATCCTTCGAAGCAGTGATACGTTCTAGTTGAAAGGAACGATTCTTAATCAAATCGTGCCAACTCATGCAGACACTCGGGGCAAGAGTTCACAGCTTCGAGTCCATTGATTCGTTTTGCAGTGGAGTTTTTGCCACAGATTATTATAAGCAGCTAGCTTAAAATTTCGAAGGCAAATGCCGATCGCAAAAGATAACAAGTTTTTCATGGAAAGGAGATATAAACACAAAGCATTTAACTAGAAACATAAATCTAGATAAGTATATTACTGTTGGTATCGTTTTTCCCCTTGTGAATAATCTGATTCAAGTCAATAGTAGAGCTCTATTGAAAGAAAGAAAATAATTAGAAAAATAATCTTGCAATCTCCACCATTTGATCTCACTATCACCACAATAGCCTCTTTTATCTATACGAGCTTTGCATTTGTCGATCTTATCCTTTTCGTTCAACTTTATCTTGTACATCCATGATATTGTGCTCTTTGGGAAGATTTTTCAACTACCAAATATCGTTCTTCTCCATGGATATAATTTCCTCATCCATTATCTTTCTCCATGGTGCATCTTCAACGTTCAAAAGATGTATGATCACAATTAAAAAAAATAAAAAATAATAACAACAAAACAAAACAAAATGCATACTTGTCTGATCTCTCATCAAGTTCATCATCATCGTTACCTCATAATCTATCCTCAATGCGGCTGACGTCTAACACGATCAGAATTTCATCGACCATTCACAACAGCCGACGGAATTTGTGGAGAATTTTGTTGAGGAGATTTTTTTGAAATTATAATGGGTGATTGTTGAATTATAGTGCGAGGTTGTAGATGTATATCCTCCATTGGGTGATGCCTACTCTTCTTAGCAGAATCAACAACATCATCAATTATTGGAATAAATCCTTCGATTCCTTTTTGCTTCGTCGCCTTGTTCATAAATTCATCTTTGTTGATAATAATATTCTTGACATTAGGATTATAAAGTCGATAAACTTTTGGTTGATCACTAAAAATGCATCTCTCTCCTTTGATTTATAGATGCAAACAATTTTGGTGAGGAGATTTATTTGGAATTACAGTGGGTGATTGTTGAATTACAGTGAGAGGTTGTTGATGTATATCCTCCATTGATTGTGGCCTATTTTTTTGCTCCTCATCATATCATCATCAAGTTCAAATAAATCCTTCAGTTTCTTTTTACTCCATTGCCACCAGGAGATCAGCCGGAGACCGCCGCGCAGACAGCCTCACCACAGTCTCTCCTTCGTCGTCTTCCCTCCATGGCCATGGAGCTTCACCGGTCACCACAACCATCACCCATCGACCACCGGAGATCACCACCATCGACCCCAAAATCGCCAGCAGCCGGCGATCATTTCACAGCAATCCGGCAGCCATCACTCCACCATGTCATCGCCACACCCCACAAACACACTTTAAACACCACGCGAAATCACCACCAACTGGCGCCATCTTTCCTCAGCCATAAGCTCATCACAGTCGTCTTCCTAGGTCACCGGAGAATACCCCTGAACAATCGTAGCCCTTCCCTTCAAGATGATCGTCATCGCTTCACTCCAAGTCGAGCCGCGATCGGCCACCGCAAACCACCATGCCACGCCGTCTTGTCTGAACATCACCAGGACGACGTCGTGGCCTTCTCCAGGACACCATAGAACGATCACGAACTTTCCACTGTGAGGAACCATGCAACTGTGATCTCGTTTAACTTAACTTTAATTTTCTTAGCTAACAGTCATATATAGGTTTTTCGGCGAAGTTCCGACCCCTAGCGACCCACCAACGGTTGGGTGACGTCCGGAAGATCGACCACCAGCGGGCAGTAGCTTCGCAGCGAGGGATAACGGTGTCTCGTGTTGGTTCTCTCGAGTTTACGCTCTAGGCTTCGATATCGTCGGGGAGGTAACCTAAACCCTCTTCCCATCTTTGTGATTTCTTGCTTAATTTTGTGATGATGACGGGTTGAGGATGATGAACGCTGGGATGACGAGTTGTGATTGATGTTGTTGGTTATTGGGTATTGAGGAGTACCATTAAAAGGAAAAATTCATCAATATTCCTTCACGTTGATAAACAGTAAGAAGTTGCTCAACATTATACGTTATGTTAGGATTGCGGTTGAAATTTTTAATAAGTCATTGAAAGTTCCCAGATTGTGAAGGAACACAGGCCGTGTTGTATCACCACGGGCCGTGTCATTATAGGCAGTAAGTGTAACATCCCGACCTTTCATGTTCTTTTCAGAGAACCACGTGACGTTACCGTCACTAGGGACCCACGTCTCCAGCAAGGCGTACTCCGCATAAACAGGTTTCGGTTAAAGAATAAAATGACATCTACTTATACATCATCAATCTGACACAAAGTTCACATAAACCTAAGACATTATAGTCAACCTTACATAATTACAGCAGTGGATACTCATCAAAACTTAGGTCCTAACAGCACCATCAATTCTTAGGTCGTGGTCCTACATAGCATCTCCTCATCTTTCCCTGAAACAACAGAGAACACAGAAAAGACAGAAAAATAATGTCGTGAGCTTTAAGAGCTCAGTAATGTGCCGGCCCCAACGAAAAAGAAAAAGAAGAGAAGTAGAAAGGTAGATAGATCGTTTAGATCAATCGTTCCAACGTTCTGGAGTCACCACAACAAACTCACATGTGTCGTTATTCTGGCACGATACTAAGTCCTCTGGTTTTTTGGGGTTGTTTAATCATATGTCGTTATCATTACACGACAACAAACACTTTCTTTAAGCACTCCGCCTTATTCTCGGTGTCCTAACATGTCGTACTACCTTAACACCAAACACTTTCGTTAAATAGTCTGGCTTGTTTCTAGTGTACAAAAAGTCAGACTTGTCATCCTTATCAGGCAATCTACCTTTATCAATGTTTAAGCAACGGTTCGACCATTAACGGTCCACAACGACATCATATCAGTCAACTAACCATTTTAGTATTAAGACATTCATATTAACCTTAGATCCGTGACTATATTATGACACAACATTAAAGACTTTACTCAAGCATTCTGGCATGTTCTCGGGCTTAGACAAGTAGAGCTAACTTAATTACACCAACAGACTTATATATTGACCAGCTTATCACAAAACATTTTAGATTAAACACTCTGTGTTTAGGCAAGCAGTATTACTATTACCAACCCATTAAGGCGTTATCCTAGCCTTCCTACCTTCTATTTATCAAGAGAAGATAGATCAGTGA
>JAOVYX010004691.1:0-10039 GCA_035668315.1 Drosera spatulata
TTTGGTGTTATTTGTTTTTTAAATTGTATAACATTAATAGTTGTATTTTTCCTGAAAAATATTAGAAGAACACTTAATAATTATAACACGACGGATTCCGTCGTAGGACTCTGTTTTTATAATTTTATCTAATGTATTTCTGCGACGGAATCCGTCGCATCATTGTTTTATATAGAACATCTTTGCGTTTTGCGATGGATTCCGTCGCATAAAATGTTTTCCCAACACTTAGCAGGATTTGAACAAAAAACTTATTGTATACTGCATGTGTTCGCGACGGATTCCGTCGCAGAAGACAAAATTATACACGAAAAATTTTTGGAAAAAATTTGCATAAACCTTGAATTTTTGTTAATTTTTTTTATGCAATTTGGCGAAGGCGACCGTCGCCAATTGTTTTGGTTTTGCGACGGCTGTTGACTTTCCGTCGTATTTTTGTTTTTTTTTTCAAATTTTTTCCCATATTTTTTATTTGCGACGGATCCGTCGCAGTGTGATGGATTTTTGCAACGGATTAGTTCCGTCGCATTTATGTTCCGTCGCAAAAGATTGTTTTTTTTTTGTAGTGATATTCCACTGTTGTTTCTGGTGGAGAGGACTAATGAGGTGGAGGAACTGCAGCAATGGCTATCGTTTTGGCAGTAGAGGATGATTTTTCATGTATTGGTGTCATCCTGATATCTTCTAGGGCTCGCATCAGACTTTTGGATGCAGTCTAGGGTGTCATGGGAAAGTTGGATGCTCCATTATATAGTAGACCTTATAGAAATCCAATGGAAGGTGAATCTGCCCTGGTCTGTACTAGCCCAAAAGAGGATGTAAGAGTGAATACTAGGTTTAGAGGAGATACATCCTGTCCTGGGTGTGCATATGCTACTGACTTGTGGAGGTGTCACTCATTAGCTACTTCTTGATTTCTTCAAGTGTCATCCCTTTAAAGGTGCTGTCGTCTGCAGTTTGCCCCTCTTTGAGTGCAGAAGTCATATGAGGTGACTCATCTTTAACTATGACAACCTCCTCTATCTGTGTTGGAGTAAGGTCTAGAGCTGTGAACCCTTTCTGTACAGTAGTCTGCTCATCGTCTGCTTCCTTTTTCTCTGAGATAGCCTTTACTGCTTTTGTGCCTTGTGGTGCTGAAACGTCTGTTATTGATCTCTCTGCTACTGATCTTTCTGTTTCTGACCTCTCTGCTGCCGTTGTCTTTTCTTGTGATGGTTCGGTTTTTTCTGGCTTGTCTACTATATGTGCCTCAGCTGTTGATTTTTTTGGTTCGATTTTGTTGCTGTTGCTGCTGTAGGTATTGGCCCTGCTGCTGTTGGCTCTTCTGCTGCTGCTGGTTCTGCTGTGGATAGCTCCTTGATGCCTTCTTTGGCAACTTCATCTATAATGTCATCATCATCATGGCTTTCTGATTCTAGATGCTCGTCAAGGCCATCATAATCATCTCCATAGGATGGTGCTTTTCAAGAGGTTGGTTTGGATTTCAAGTATTGCCGCTCTGGCATGGTTGTCCACTAATCTTTTGAGCTCCAATTCCTCCTCCGGTGTGTGGACAAACTCCACATGTTGCAGTTGAGTCTGCTTGTGTCTTTTCGTTTTCAAAGTTGAGTCCTTGATCTCTAGAGCTCCACTAAATAATATGTATGATTCAGTAGGCCTTTTCTTCTTGGTAGCCTTCCTCTTTTGCATCAATACCAGCTGTTCCATCTCAGCTTCTGTCATGTTGTCTATAATGCCAAGCTCTGTTCTGGTTCCATCAGGATTGATTCTATATCTTGTGGTAGGTCCTGATGGGATCAATTTGGGTCTTGCAGCTTTGGACTTTCTCTTTATTGGAAGCTTGTGCTCCTTGATGAATTGCTGGATCATAGCTTCCTTTTGAGGTTTGCCAAGTAATTCATCAGCCTTTGTTCTGTGTTCCAATACCTTTTCCTGTAGGGATTGGATGGTCTGCAGTGCCTTCTGTATTTCATCATTGTCTGTAGTTTCCTTTGTAGTTGTTGTGGCCCATACTTCAGATGTAGTTGGTGGTTGCTCTACTTCAATCCCAACTAGCTCTATTACTACAGTAGAGATAGGAATGATAGCAGTTATGTATGTCTTTGATGCAGTAGCCCTAATTGCCAAAGAGACCGTAGTAGATGCACTGAGAGGCTGATCAGTCTGCATTCTTCTCAGTTTGGCCTCATGTCTTCAATTTCTCTTCTTGTATACCCCTGTGCATTCAACCCCTGCCTGAGCTATGTCATGGGTCCTTCTCTGACTTCCTGGTAGCTTTGTTGTGCTTTTAGGATGAGTTGCTGAAGTTTGTCATCAGCTCCTGCTTTGAGATATTCCAGAGCAATGTTTGCATCGTGGAGCACAGCCATTTCTAGCTCTTTTGGAGGGATGCTTCTTGAAGATGATCCCATAATTTCTGCCAAAGTTGATGGTCTTTGAGAGCTGGTTTCAATCTGCTCATCTACAGACGCAGACTGAGTTTCTTCTTCCATTTCCATGGCCTGTGTAGTAGGGATTTTTGATAAAGTTTCTTCTTCTGAGGTCTATAGGACAAGTTTTCTTCTTGTTACTCTGGTTTGCTTTGGTTTTACTTCTGGGACATTCTTGGTGACTTTTCCCTTGAGCTTCCCCTGCTCCTTCTTACTAGGTTGCTCTGCAGCCTTTGCTGTGGTCTGCACGGTTATCGCCTTCTTTGAGAATCCAATTGTTTGCTTTCCAATCTTTCACACATCTATTTGCTTGGCCACAGTCCATGCCTTCCTCTCTTATCAGAGAATTTGAGCTTCGCTTTTAGGATTATGTTGACAACCCTGCCAAAAAGTGGTTGTCTAGCCTCTACTGCTTTGGCCAGTTGGTACATCAACATCTTCGCCTAGTTGATTTTGTGCTTCGTGAGGATTGCACACATGGTTTATCTATTGGAATTGGATAAATTTAGGCCATTTTAATGATGTAAATCAATTATACGCAACTCTCCTCGGAATTGGATAAATTTGCTCTCATAAACAAGCTTTGTAAAAATGTCTGTAACTTGTTTTTCTGTTGAATATATTCCAATTTAATATGACCTTTTTGCACATGATCTCTGATAAAATGATATCTGACATCTATGTGCTTGGTCCTTGCATGAAAGACTGGATTTTCTAAAATTGTCATGGCAAAAGTGTTGCCACAAAATATTGGTGTTTTTCAAAATTTCATATCATAGTCTACAAGCTTTGACCTCATCCATAACACTTGTGGAGCATAGCTTCCCGCAGCTATATATTCTGTTTCTGCAGGTTGACATTGTGTTTTTCTTCTTGCTAAACCATGATATCAATCTTGCACCAAGAAATTGACATGTTCCACTTGTGGTTTTCCTATCAACTCTACAACCTACGAAGTCTGCATCTGAATAGCCTGTTAGTGTAAAATCTGATTCCCTAGGATACCATACACCCAGATCTAGAGTTTCTTTGAGATATCTCAGGATTCTCTTTACTGCAGCGTGATAGGATTCTTTGGGACCAGATTGATATCTTGCAGATTCGCAGACTGAGTATAGGATTCTGCTCTGCTAGCAGTAAGATACAAAAGTGATCCTATTATGCCCCTATACATTGTTTGGTTTATTCCTCTCGCATTCTCATCTTTATCTATCTTTGCAGCTGAGCTCATAGGAGTTTTCATATGACTCGTATTTTCTAGTCCATATTTCTTGACTGTATTTTTCAGGTATTTAGCTTGATTTATGAATATTCCACTGTTTAGCTGTTGTACCTGAAGTTCTAGAAATATTTTAGCTCTCCCATTAAACTCATTTGAAATTTTGATTTCATTAAGGCAGCAAATCTCTCACACAATTTATTATTAGTGCAGCCAAATGTAATGTCATCCACATAAATTTGCACTAAGAGTGTATGATTCTTATGTTTCTTAAGAAATAAGGTGGTGTCTACCTTTCCTCTCTGAAAATTATTTTCGCACAGAAAAGTTGAGAGAGTTTCATACCATGCCCTTGGAGCTTATTTTGAGCAATATAATGCGTTATCTAACTTGTAGACATGGTTTGGAAGTTCAACGTCTTCAAATTCAGGAGGCTGTTCAACATAAACCTCTTCTTGCAGCTTTCCGTTGAGGAAGGCACTCTTTACATCCATCAAATAGACCTTGAATCCTTGGTATGCAGCATAGGCAAGGAACATTCTTATTGCTTTCAGTCTTGCAATAGGGACAAAAGGTTTCATCAATGTTAATCCCTTCTTCCTGTGAGTAACCTTTTGCCACTAGCCTGGCTTTGTTTCTGAGAACTATTCCATTTTCATCAGTCTTATTTCTGAACACCCATTTGCAGTCAACAATCAGATAAATTTTATATCTAAACACCTGATACCATACTTCATTCCTTTGAAATTTATTTAGTTCTTCCTACATGACATCAATCCAAGTTTGGATCACTCAGAGTTTCATTAAGTGTCTTTGGCTCCATTTCTGATATGAAGCATGCCGTCAGGCATTCTCTAGTTGTTGCTCTTCTAGTCTACACTGGTGCATCCTTGTCTCCAATGATATCATCTTGTGTATGTGCCTTGATCCATCTCCTTTTATCTTGATCAATGGTGATGTGCTCGAGTTGTTGTTGTATTGTGTTCTATTCTGGCTCTGTTGCAGCACTATCCTCTTCTGTGTCTATAGACTGCTCATCCTTTTCTACAACATCAGAGCTCTTGTCCGCATCTTGTTCATCATCTATGCATGCACATTCCTCATCAAAGACATTAGCAATACGGATAGATATTTCAGATTCATCAAAGAAAACATGAATTGACTCTTCAACTGTTTGTGTTCTCTTGTTATACACCCTGAAGACTTTGCTAGTTGTGGAATATCCTAGAAATGTTCCTTCATTTGTCTTAGAATCGAATTTTCCTACATGATGTTTATCATTGTTATGAATATAGCATTTGCATCCAAAAGCATGAAAGTATTTGCCACTTGGTGTCTTTCCTTTTCATAATTCATATGGTGTCTTTTTATGTAGCTTATGTATAAGACACCTGTTTTGAACATAACATGCAGTGCTTACTGCTTCCGGCCAGAAGCTTTTGGGTAAACCTGCATCAGCAAGCATTGTTCTGGCTGCTTCTATAAGTGTCCTATTTTTTCTTTTTGCTACACCATTTTGCTGAGGTGTTTTAGGTGCTGAGAAGTTATGTTTAATACCATGTTCATCACCATAATTATTAACTCCTGTTTGATCAAATTCAGTACCATGGTCTCCTAATTGTGACTACCTCAGCACCCTTTTCATGTTGTACTTGTCTTAGATATCTAGTCAGCAGGCTGCAAGTTTCACACTTTTTGTGCAGAAATATTATCCAGGTATATCTTGAGTAGTCATCTATTATATCTAGAGTATACCATGATCACTCCTAATTGTGACTACCATAGTACCCTTTTCATTTTGTACTTGTCTTAGATATCCAGTTAGCAGGATGCAAGTTTCACTCTTTTTGTGCAAAAATATTACCCACGTATATCGTGAGTAGTCATCTACTATAACTAGAGTATACTTCTTTTTGTTTAAGCTCTCTACTTCTATTGGATCAAAAAGATCCATGTGCAGCAGTTCAAGGACCCTATCTGTTTCTGATGAATTTATTGTTTTTAAGTTTGCTCTAGTCTGCTTGTCTTCCTGCAATAACTTTCATAGCTTATCCTTTTTGAACTTGAGGAAGTCCTCTTACCTAATTTTCTGAGAACAACTTAGCTATAGTTTTAAAATTTAGGTGAGTTAATCTTTTGTGTCATAACAAGTTTGTATCTTCAGCACCTTTAGTATAAAAGCATATAATTTGTGATGATTGAGATGAATTGAAGTCTACTGCATAAATGTTTTCTTTTCTGGTTCCTATCAGTTCGACTTCATTGGTGGCTTTATATTTTACTTGACATGAATCATGAGTAAAGGAAACACCATAATTCTTGTCACATAGTTGACTGATGGACAGCAAGTTATGTTCTAATCCTTTAACATAAGCCACATCTCCAAATATTAGAGAACCTGTACCAAGGGTTTCATAACCTTTAGTTTTACCTGCATTGCCTCCCCCAAAGATGACTAGTGGCCCTTTTTCTTTCCTGTAGTCTTTCAATATACTTTTGTTCCCAGTCATGTGTCATGAGCATCCACTGTCTAAGTGCCATGTTCCATCCTTTCCTGCAATAAAGTGTTGAGACCTTGTACATGGTACCCACATGTATGGGTTCTTACTTGTTAGTTTTGGGCACCCACATTTGAATAATTTTTTCTTGTATGGGGTCCAACATTCGAATGATTTATGACCAGGTTTGCCATAGATATAGCAGCAGATCCTTGGTCTCATTGCTCTAGGTGGTCTGCTAGTGTTTTTCCATTCCCTCTGCTGCATTCTGCATGTGCAGACGGGCTTCTGATATGGTCTTCTTCATGCAGTATTGGAAGTATTGTTCCATGCTGAGTAATTTGGTGCATATTAAGGTCTATGTGACCTCTTTGTGGTGTTTTGCACCAGGTTGTGCTGGTGTTTTGCTCAAGGACTTAATCCTTTTGGGTTGAGTAACAGAGACTTTACTGCTTTGCTTTCCTTGTTCAGGAGAGATTTTGCCCTTCTGTAAAATTTTTACAGAGGTCTATTTTACCTCTTTCTTACTACTAGTAGTGTCATTATCTGCTTTTGAATGTGTAGTACCACTCAACCAGCTTTTGTACCCTACTCCTGATTGATCATATGAGGATTTACTCATGTTTAGTATTTTTTGCAATTCCAGGGTCTTTTCATTCCATGTGTCTACTTGAGGCTCCAGCTCAGCGTTTCTTTTTGTGAGTGTTTCCACTATTGCATTAAGAAGTTTTATCTTCTCATCTGATTCTTTCAGCTCATTTTGGGCTACTAACAGGTCATTTGACTTATTGTCAATCTCTTCATATGCCAGATTCTCTATGAGATTTGCAATCAATTCGAGATTGTCTTTATTTTCCCATGAAAGGGCATTAAAGTTCTCAAAGGTTTCTTGAAGAATCTCCTTTAATTCTTCTAGAGTAACGTCTGAGCAAGAAAGATCAAATACCTTTTGCCTTTCGTCACTTCTTGCCATGAGATAGAGTTGTGTATTTGAGATTGTTTCTTCATCATCTAAGTCTGTCTCACTCCATGTCTTTGTAGCATAGGCCTTGCCTTTTCTTTTCTTCCAGAGCTCCCATTGTTGTATTCTTTCTTGTTTCTTTGTGCAGACGATTCCTGTGTTGGTCGTCTGCATTGTGCAGCAAAGTGCCCTGCCTTTCCACAATTGTAGTAGACTTCCTTTTCTACTTCTTTGACCTTACTTGAGACGTTCTTCTTGACATTTTTCTTTTTGAACAGCTTTCTGAATTTCTTGTCCATTAGTGCAAGTTCTTCTGAGATTGCTTGTTCACTTGCAGACAAGGTGTCACTATTTTCCTCTTCTGCCATAAATCTCCGAATTTTTTCATGTGCTTTGAAGGCTGGAGTTTTCTTTCTAGCCTAATCAATTTGCTTCCAGATTGTAAGTGTGCAGCACTCTATATAGTTAGGCCAAGGACAATTTCGCAAGATCTCTGTACTCCCTTATTCTTGTGATTTTTGTTCCCCATATCTCACCAAGTGATCTCATAAACTTTAGGTTGACTTCTTTGTTATGAAAAATCTTCCCTAAGGTTTTGAGATTGTTGATAAGCACATTCAATCTTTTATAGAAGCTGGTCAGGTTTTCATCAGATCTCGTTGAGACCCAATCATATTCTTGCATGAGGAAATCCTTGTTGTTCTCTCTGATCTCATTTGTTCCTTCGTTTTTGAGCAGTAGAGCATCCCATGCTTCTTTTGTAGTGGTTGTGTGAAACACTATCTCAAACATGTCATAATCAAGGGCTCTGAAGATTTGATTTCTGGCCCTTTTATCTACTAGCACCAAAACCAAGTCCTCCTTTGTCCAGAGGGATTTGGGTTTGTCCACTTCTCTTGAATCATCAAGCGGATCTGGCATCATAGGTATATATGGCCCATCTGTGATTATATCATGCATCCTTTCATCTATTGAGTCCAGATGTGCAAGCATTCCCAACTTCCAGTGGTTGAACTTGTCAACTGAACATGTTGGTGGCTCTCCACTGTTAGGACACTTGGGTGGTTTTGGGGGAGCCATATTTACTTCACAAAATAAACTGTTAGTAACTTCTTTGCAGAGTTATATCAAAAGAAAAGACCTTTTCTTTTCAAAAATTGTATTGTTTGTAAAGTCAGGCTCTGATACCAATTGTTACTTTCACAGGTACAACCTAGAGGGGGGGAGGGGGTGAATAGGTTGTTTTAAAATTTTCAGTATAATGTAGATGAGTATTCAATCAGGATACACTGATAATCTTTGCAGACTTCATGAGGTGTTTTCTGCAGAGACTTGTGCTGTGAAAGCATGTCTTTTTTTGTTGTTTAGTTAGTTTCTAACAGTTCTAATATGCAGAGTAAAGAAATAGAAGACAACAACACACTGGTTCAGACACTCGTTATCAACTAATAAACGAGAGCTTAGTCCAATCTTCCCTTGGCGACCAGTGTAGTCAATCCAAGAGGTGAGTTCACTATCTTCTTGTTTTTACCTTACAAGATAACCCCTTCACAAGTTTGCAAATTTGCCAAAGACAAAGAACCTACACCCTTGCACAGATCCTTCCTTGGACTCTGTTGTAGCTTTGTTCTTCAATGCAGACTAGTGAACTCTCTTCTTCCTGTTTTCTTCAATTCAGCTCACTCAAACAGCTTAGAATTCAGATTTCTCGCATGCGCTTATTGATGTGTGTGAAAACACATATCGTTTCTTTATTCTAAACGTTTGTTTTATTCCTTTTGTATTGTCCAAATTATACTTTTAGTGTCTTTTTGTCTTGGAATGTTGGTACTATTGTGCTTTCATGTTTTATGACAGATTGGTATGGAATTTGGAGCAAAAATGAAGAAGGATGACGAAAATGACAATCCATGAACTCAAAAAGCTGTATTTCACGTTTCATCATCATTACAAGTGCTTCTAGAGTTTTTTTACGGCGATGTTTCACCATATTTAGTTAGACTAGTGTGTTTAGATATCATGTACAAGTTTTTAGAATTTTCGGACGTCATTTGTTATTTTTAGTTTTTGTTTTAAGCTTACAGTGCACCCCTATCGTGGGCACGACCAGCTGTCGCGGGCAAGGTGCTGTCGCGGGCGCCACAGAATGCGTCGCGGGTGAGGCGTATGAAAATCCTGAAATCCCTATTTTAATGCTGTCGCGGGCGCGATAGGCTTGGTCACAGCCGCGACGATATTCCATATGCAAAATGATGAGTTTCAGCCGTCGGATCGATTCGGTTGCAAGTCCTCGCCTATAAATACTCTTCCTAGGGGTATTCCAAGCAACAATCAGTAGGGGCGACGCTCAGGGAGGCAGAGACGGCTGAGAGGACTAAAGACGAAGGAAAGACGGGTGTTTGGAGAAGGGATTGACGTAGTCTTGATCCGCAACGCTTTGGAATTCATCAGATTTGATTTGGAACGCTACGAACACTGTATAACTTCTATTCTTTAGTTGTCAAACTGATCAGAATGCTTGTTTGCTTTGTTATGTTTAATTCCGTGTCTTATTTCATGAATATGCGTGAGTAGATCGACACTAGGGATGCGTTGATGAGTTTTGAAGTGATTAGATCATGAGATGTTAAACATTTAATACAAACCAGAGGTTTTCAATGAAAGATTGATGCATGAAACCTGTTTGAATCATCATATAACATGTGTATGCTAGATTGATCACCTATATTACATATGTTAAAACTATAAATCATGCTAAATGCTTTAGTTCAGTAGCTAATTGATATAATATGATTTAAGCTAATTGTCATATGCAATCAATGGTTTATAATGCATGTAACATGATTAGTTTAAGTTAATTGTTATGAATGTTAAGTTCCATGTTATGATTCAACTCTTGTGTTTTAAATCATATTCGAGCTAATTGAACTGA